>JAQZBX010028170.1:0-27948 GCA_029593785.1 Cabassous unicinctus
TCCAAACCCCCCCACCCTACTCACCTTCACACTCCAACACTGTCGACTACACTCATGTCCCTGTACCACCATCACCACCATCCACTACCAAACCACCCTCATCCACTTTATCATAGATTCCGGCCAAATTGAGCATCAGCTTACCACTCTCTATTCCCTTTCTATCTCCTAATAACTTATCTTTCAGACTCTATAGAGATAATATTTTGAAAAATGGAATACAGAAGAACAAATAAGATTACTGATGAAAACAGGACAGGCTTATTTACAGGAAGTTAGACAATCTTGAGAGAAATGAACACAATTCTAGCCATTGATTAAACACTTTAAGTTTTATGAACAAAATCCAAAAAGTTTATGGCTCTACATCAGAGAAAGAGAAACAGTACCCTATAATAATTTTTAAAAATTTATTTTAGAAGAAATTTCTGAGCCAAATTTTATTCTGAAATGTACCATTTAAAACCTAATCAAAATTTCTGATAAAATAGTGTTCTCTGGTTTGTTTTTTATTATAATTAATGGATTTTTGTTATTTTAAACATTATTTTATTGTCCTGGTTATATTTGCGCCTCTTGATGTTAAACCACCTCAGATCTCTTCTGCAAATAGGCAGGTGTAAGCAATTATTAAACATGCAGGCAAAAATCAGGCTGCGTGTTCACAACTCAATAGACAAATCTATTTAGTTGCTTATTCAATTACTTAATAAACTCTGAAGTCTGCAGAATTTCTACTTTAAATTGGACCTGTGTACCAAATTTCAAAGTTTTGTGAAATGAAAATAAAACTTGTATTTAATCTGAACTACACACTCAAGAGGCCATCTCACCTTAGAAGAACTCAACTGAATAAAGAATAATTCAAGGCACAAAAAAATATGGGAAAGGTCAGAAGTGGCATCTTCTGAATATAAAATTCAGGAGGAAATTTAGATATAAGGGATATGAAAAAATTCAATGAGAAACTCAAGTAATATATTATTTTGGCATTTTGCATTCCCAGTAGAGTCCTAGCAAAGACTGCCTGTATCTGAATCTTGTGTTTTTATTGGGAGTGTGTCCAATTTCCTTTATTTACACCTAGGGAGAGAAGAGGGGAAGAAGGAAAAAAAATATCAAGGGCTTCCAGTTCAATTCAGTGGAATGCATCATTTATCTCTACTTCACCAAATCCTTCTAAAATGATAGTAAATGGATTTTAAGAAAGACATAGATCCATGAAACTATAGTAAAATAGAGAAGAGAATAGGAACACAATTCTGGAAGCTAGAAAGCAGACCAAAGAAACCAAGGCCATCCTGGCTGATGGGAAACCTGAGTGAGACACACCAGATATGCAGAATTATAGAAATCCCCAGAGCTTAGACATGGTTGACAACCAGTATTTCTCCAAACCCAGGTGAGTCAGCCCTGCAGCACACAGGATTTGGGTTTACCTAAACTCAGAAGTGCCACCCCATCAATTTTTCCAGTTTCAATGTGTCCAGCCTGCACTCAAGGAGAGGCAATTGATTACACAATTACCCAGAGCGAGAATGCCAGGAGGCAGCACCATTGGGGACCGTCGTAGTGGCTGCTTACCTCAGTCAGTATCACATTCCTAAGGGAGCATTGATATCAGAAAAAAAATCTCTGGTAAGAATTAGGTGAAGTCAGCCTTAGACATGAAAAAATGTAAAATGTAGTTTTCAGAGCCTTGTCAGAGAAGGAGACGGGAGAAAATAATAGAAAAATGCATTCATGCAAAAAATGAAGATGTTACAAAACCTTACACTATAGAGAGTTGTTATTCACCTGACTGGTTTCTTCCTTTCAGATCAATGGATTGACTTTCAGATTCCTGAACAGCTCTATTTAAGAGTTATAGATAAACGTTCAAGATTTTACAAATGCTGCTTGGCCTCGGAGTCATTTGTCCTGTTGACATCATTTAATTATTTTCATTTGGTAGTTTCCCACAATGGCAAGTCCTGTTGTACTGAAGTTTATTAGTTGAAGTTGTTTGGTGAGCACCTATTGGATTGGAAATCGGGCTATGCATTGGTTAATTATGACTGCTGTAATACTATCCATTACTTAAAAATTCTAGAAAAAATAATCATAGCTTTAGGGATTGATATAATTGAAGAAAAAAAATTATTAAGTCATTTCTACTATTTGCATCAAATAGAAAGAAATTTGTTTTTGATTTATTCACCCTGATGAATTCATCTAGTAGGAATTTTATATAGTGTTGTTTTAAGAAAACAACTTCTGTGAGGGAAAAAGCACAGTACATTAAAAAAAAATCTGTTGTATCATACAATCTCTGTGGGAGGACCAAATCTTAAAAACTCATTACAGAATTCAGACTGTATGTATACATTTTTCAAATAATCTGCTCCTCACCTAAAAGAATTCAAATAATGTCACTATTTTCTGTAGTGAGTGTACTTCTTCCATATATTTTAAATAATATACCTGCATAAATATTCATTTTCATATTCATCAGAGAAATGCTTTGCTTAAATGTGCAGATAACAAGATTTAGGTTTCTATCAGTTGAAATAAATAGATCTTTAATGGGTCTGTGATCTGGTAGGTAATTAATAATGAAGTCAAACTTTTTTTTTAAATATGGAAATGTGAATGTGCCTTATTGAACCACCATTCAAAAAGAGTCAGCAATAAATTGTGGGAAAAAACTGTATGTGTGTACATGTATGTGTGCACATGTGTCTGGTAGAAAGCAACAGTGAAGAAGCATTGAGAAATGTATGACTTTATCCTATGGCTTTAAACTCTATTATGGAAGAATTCTTGCTGCATTGTTTAATAGAGATGGGGCCATGGTCAAGAGTGGAAAGTGGGACAAATGATGCACACATAAGTTGAGAATTCTCTCCTGGTCTGGGACATGCAGTTTTTTAATATCTGGAGTGTTTCTGAGAGCAGCTAGGCAAATAGCCAAGTCCACAGCCAAGAAGCTCTTTGGCCTGTGATGGCTTAGTCTTACCTCACACTGGGCCTTTCCTCATTGTGACTCTTCTAGCTCCTCTTGGAGAATCCACAAAGCTAGAAGATGGGTGCTAAGACATGGGCTTTCCAGGTACAATGAACTATGTCCCCTAAAACAACACTCAGTTGTGAAGAGCACTATTGGACTATTGGACCACACACTTCTCTAGCAGACCTCATGCAACAAAAACTCTAATACAGCTTTCAATATTGCAGGCTAACTTCTTAAACAGAAAAGGGGAATGAGACGACATGGGGTTCTTATTTCATCAGTAGAATGATGCACATCTTCACAGAAGAATTTTGAGTGGAGCTAGAATTACCTAATGGTAAAGGAAACATGCTTTCCTCCTTATAGTCTGTGAGCTGTTTCAAGAAGAAGGGAATAATGAAAGAGAAATAGGAAGAGAATGGGATGAGAGAAAGTGAGGGGAGGTGGTAGGTTGAGCAGGGAGAGATGACACGGCAGTGGGACCAAAGCACTGTCCCCACCTCCACATTTCCCCACCCCCCCAAAGACCCAACTGGCCCAGTTTGAGCACCTTAGAGGGCAACTGCATAATTTAAATGCAGAAAACCCCATAGTATCTTGGGAGATGGCCTTAGCATGCACAACAGCTGATCCTGGTGGGTATAGGTAGAATCCAAAAGTGAAGGCTGTAACACCAGAGACTTCTTGTGGAAGCCACTGGAACCAGTGCTAAGAACTCATATTTGTATAAAAACTAACCTAATTCTGTGATCTTTGACTTTTCTTTAGTACATTATTTTGGAGATGCACTATTTCTAATTGACTTTGAAATCAAAGAAAAGATAATCCCCATCACATTTTCAAGGGGAAGAAGAAAACCAGGCCAGCTGAATGCTCAGTCCACTCCCTCCCACAGCCTCCTCCATCATGCATGCCAGCAGACAGCGCCTGGCCTGAGCCAGCCACTGCAGAAGAATATTTAAGATGTTTGCTCTTCATGCTGCAGCAAACATGCCTTTGAGGTGAACTGTTTCCCTGATGCTGTCTAGGTGCCCTTGAACCACCCACAACCCAGGGAGTACAGATGAAATAGTTACCGGAGGTATGTCATGGACCTGGTTTCCTTCTTCCCCTCTGAATATGTGACTATGATCTTTTTTCTTTGATATCTAAGATTCCTAATTTAGTAACATTTTTACAGCCTGTTTTCCTCCTTGTAGATCCTCAAAAGGAAATATACATAATGCTGTAGACCACTGTCTATTTATGGACTGGTGAAAGAATATACTCTATTTTCTGGAAAATAAAAATATACATGCATAATTCACAGTTTCACAAAGCAGGATCCATCTTTCAGAGGATACATTTCCACGGGGTATTGCTTATTTTCTTCTTTTTACTAAAAAGGTATTTATTCTGTGCCGTGAGTTACTTTTGATGGCATGCTCAAATCTAGAAAATGTGGAGAACTAAGATATCTTCCTGACTTCAAAAAAAAAAAGTTAAACATTTATTGTTGGGGGTGAGTGGGAGAAATAAGTATACAAGATCTGTGAATGTGATAGTTAATATTAAAAAGGACAGGTGAGGGATGAGAGTGGGGAAAGAAGGGAGCCTAAGTGATTCTAACCAAAGGAACAGATAGATATGAGGAGAAATATGGTAAATGCTGAGAAGCTCTGATTTTTACCTTTGTGGGGTACATATTGCTTCACCCGAAGAAATAACTAATGTAGTTAGGATGTGCAGTTGTATAAAGTTACCCCTTTTTCATGTTTAAAATATTTTATGATAAATGTTGGCAGGTTTAAAAGGAGAGCTCTTAGAGCTTCTGGAATTTAATTAAGTCTTTAGGAGAGAAGATATCTTTGTAACTTGGAGCTTAAAAGTCAGCATTGGGGATGAAAGACAAATTCTCTTGAAGCAAGGGAAGGAAAAAAGAGAGAATCTCAGTGTTTAGAAAGCAGTGATGTGCTTTCTAAAGTGATGTGAGAACAGAGGAGGCTGTGAGAAGACCTGCATGATAGAGGAAAGTATTCTCAGGACGGTTTTCTGTCCATGATAAACTGTGACCACCACTTTAAGTAAAAAGAGCATTGGGCTTGAAATCTGTGCCCTCCTCACCGGGTCTGTCCCGAGTCACATTAGGCTTAGGGACACACACAAATCACCAGATGCAAAACAGGAAGTGAGTAAGCATCCTGGAAGCCACAGGTATACACATCTCAGTGAGGTCTCTCATTTTATAGCCAGCATTAAGGAAGGTAAGTGATAAAGACCACAGAGGTAGCTGCTTTACTTTGTAAAGCTTTGCTTGCTATAGTCATTTGAAAATCATGCAGGGAGGAGGCACTGCTAGCAAAATAATGAGAAGTCACAGCTCCTGCCAACCTGGAAAAATCTCAGCATCAAAGCAGAAGAGAAAGTAGACAGTTCCCCTCTTGAATAAGCATTGAACTAGGCTGCAGTATGCATCAGAGGCAGCACCTAGAGAGTTTCCAAAGATGGAAAGAAATCTCACCCTTTTATATGGCCAGGCAGATACAAACCATCATGTTACCAGATTTTGTCTAGGTTCTTTGACTATGCTGCAGAAATGAATTTCAAAAGCACGTCAGGTTAGTTAGGCCAGTAATTTATTAAGGTAGGGAGGGAGGAGAAATGGGAGAAAATAACAGATCATGGGTCCCGGAGAGAGGAAGGGGCTGAAGAGTGATAAAGAGGGCTGATTTATAGACTACAATTTCCCAATATAGATTATAAACACCCAGGTTTTACTTGTGTGCTGATCCATGCAGGGGAATACGGAGAGCAGGGCGCAGAAGCCAAGAGGGAGCAAGAGAGATCTGACCTTTGCGCTTGCTTCTTAAGCCATTAATTATCCCACCCCTTTGCTAATGGCATGGAAGGAGTTCCAGCTGTTTGCTGTTTTGATTGATTACCCCACCCATCAATCCCCCGGGTGGCCCAATGATAATGTTCCTGGAGAATATCCAGGGCTTGTCCTGGCTTCCGGAGGAAATTTCCTTCTGAATAGCAGAAATCTCATGAGGGTCTTCCAGCAGCCATCTTGGGGGTATCAACATTCATGTGGACTTCTTACCACGTTCCAGATCCATCTATTGATTCCCTATTTTACTAGCCTGCTTCAATCGCATATGTGTTTCTCAAGATAAACAATAACTAGTCTTAGTAAGGTGATTTGACCACACTGTTTGTCACACACAGTTCATCTTAAGTTTACCTGGTAATTGGGGTGGTCATCTGTAGCAGCTAATTGCCTTTATCAAAGGAAAAATAGACTTCTCAGATCTTTAGGAAAAGAGGTAGCTTTAAAACTTGGAGCCCATACTGGAAGGTAGGGTGCTTTCTTCTTTGATGATGACATTTCAAAGAGATGGCTCCTTGGTTCTTGGCTTAAAAAAGTGTCAAGAGGCCTTTACAGGGATTTACTCACATCTCAAAGAACAGAGAAAAACTTACAAGTTTCCTCAAGTAAAGACTCTGAGAAGGGAGGGGAGCATTCTCTTTCTCTTTTTCCTTATCAGAGAGAATTAATATAATTTTATTTATTTATATTGCCTTGATAGCACTTAAATTCCCATCTGAGGACTTACTTCAGGAAGTGGAGGCTCCTAGGTCTTATAAAGCACCCCCTGCGTGTCTTGTTTGCCCCACAAGGGATTATATTCATTTTTAAATTTGCTGCCAAAATTTAAATATCAAGAGAAGGCAAATGAAATCCAGAAATGAAAAAAAAAGGGAGGGGGGCAGGGGGAGATTTTGCAGCAGTCAGCTGGAGCTAGGATTAAAAGATTAAACTGTCATCCCACTGTTATTTCAAACTGAATTTTTTTACTGGTAAAACCTTCATTGTACAGCCCAAGGATGAGGACAATACTAGCAATAGCTACCATTTACTGAGCATGTGGAGGATGCCGTGCTGCTTTAATCACCAAGTCTTCACCTGAGCAAGGGATTCCCGCCCGAGGGTTCCAGGGATGCCCCAACACAACACTGGACAGGAGATAATTCCTGGCATGGACACCCAACCTGGGGAAGGAGCACACTGCATGCCACACAGTGCCAGGTGCACTCAGAAGCAGGATGAACCAGCAGGGACAAGAGTGGGGGGTGGCCCCTGGTTGCCCTGGGGTGGGGGGTGCAATGCGAATGCCTTACTTGAAGAATTCTTTGGCTCCTAAGGAACAGAAATCCACTTCTCAGGGATAAGATTAGGGGCATTTGATAAGGAAGGTTGTTTAGCCAGGGGTTCTTAACCTCAGGAGCAGAGTGGGGTAGGAACTGGTGGTGAGGGCATGCGAAGCCCTCCTGGTTTCAGATGTCCAGGAAGCACATAAGATCACTAGTTCAATGCTCACAATAATTCTCTGAGGCAGGTCCTTCTCTAGTGCATAATTTAAAGCTGAGGAAGCTGAGGTCCTGAGAAAGGAAATGATTTAACCAACTCACACAGCGAGATGCAGTAGAGCTGGAAAATGGTTGTAGCACCACAGCTCTTCCCGCTTGCCCCACAATATGGATAATAGTGGGTTGGATAAAAATGATGCAGTCTCCTGGGTGCAATTTCAGCAAAATACATATCTCCATTGTTTGATTCCAACATTTTATTTTGATATAGTTAAATCACTTACCAAAATTACCATACATGCATGTAAGGTTTTAACTTTAATGAATCAAAGTAAAATGAAAATTTTATAGCTACTCCATTGTTTATCTAATAATATAGCATCTTTTATAGAAAAGTCGCCTCTGCCCATTGAGTGTAATAGATGCCCAGAGTAAGTTGTGTTGAGTCAAGAAATTATTTTTGCCTCTTTTTGACAAAGATCCCTAAATGACAAAGCCAAACAGAAGACTGATCTATAAATGGTTCATGTAATATTTATTGCAGAATACAGGTTTTGTCCTAAAGCAACTGTCAGGAAAAAAATTGGAAAAGACTTTGAAATGTGCAAAAAGGATTATTGGGTGCCCTGTCTAGCATAGTTTGTGTTTTATCTTCCCTTTTCACTCTCTTTGAGCTATTTTACAACTTTGTAAGTTGTCTAATGTTGATAGTAATGCAAATTATTCTTGCCTTAGAAATGCAAATTGTGCCCCTGGAAATGCAGTTGAATATTATCATGTGGATATTGAGCAACTTTGCATCTATTTTGTAAATTCATCTTAGCATTCCTGATGGCCTATAAATGTGTACGTTTTTTGAATTCTCTTTTTAACAGCTTGTAACATTTTACTGGTTCCCTTGTGTTAAGTAAAATCTTTGACACATGTTTATTTTTTATTTATATGAGAGAGGTGATTTTCCCCTTTAAAAGAAATATCCATTAACACAACTAACAGTGTTAAAAAACATTGCCTTTGATAATTGAAATTGTATAATACAGCTCTATGGTTTGGATTTAAATTAAATTTTTATGGGGAACTATTAACCTATAGTTTTTCAGAGAACTTGATTCTATTTGGTATTTTAAGCTAGTTTTAGACTTTATAAGTTAATATCTAAGAAACTAAGTGAGGCACATGGGCAGATGAACTTGGTTCTTAAGGAGTGACAACTGTCTTATCAAACCACATTATGTCACATCTAAAAATTATGTTATGACTTAGGGAGGCCCAGTATGTTAATTCAAAAGATGAAGCTATAACACAGATGGGTTGGCCCCCAGCAAATTTTTCAGCCTCTACAATGATGGAAGGGATAAAATGTCCTTTCTTCTTCTTCATTGCATTGTGTAATCTGCTTGGCTTCTCCTGGTCTCAGCATCCCTCTCTTTCAGCGGCTCTCCAACATCTTCTGTTTCCCAAGCACAGATGTGTCCTCAGCCTTGTAGCATCCCATGTGCAATGAAAGTGACTGAATGTGCCACTGGACAAAGAGAAATAAAATATGGTATTTTGGTTACCTTTGATGTTAATTTAATTTCAAAAGTATGGTACCTTTTAAGAGTAGAGCAATGAACTGCCATCTTTCTCTCTCTCTCCCTCTTCTCATTCTTTTTCTGTTTCTACCTCCAGCCCCATTGTAATGACTATTCTTTGTGAGAGAAATGGAACAAAATGTGGTGTCTTCTCAAACTGAATTTCCTGTTCCTGCCTGTCTCACCCTCCCACATTCTTGTTCCCATCCTATCTAACCCTCCCATATTCTTGTTCAAGTCTTAATCACAACAAGTTATGCCCTACATTCCCACACAAGGAAAAAGTAGCTCATTTCCCCTAAACCCACGTCAGTAAATGCGTCACTCCATGATTGGGTTAGTTTTTGTGCTTAATATTATAAGCCCAAAACTCCCAGCCAATGGGAGATGGGTAAGGTTGGGGAGGGAGGGAAATGGGACATTGCGTCAGGAGAACTGATCACGTGCACTCGCCCACTTCCATTAGCCTAGGTGTGTGCCCTTTCTTATGAGAAAGAAATAAATTACTGCTGCCTCTAGTCCAACTCTCTGTCTTCAGAAATTTTATTTTGAGTAAGTGGTTGCCATCCCACTCAATTGGGAGCTTGTCCTGAATCACAGGAACAAGGAAAGACCCTCGAACCCCTTCTCCGATGGGCAGGACATCCCACCAAAGTTCAACGGTGGCCTTTGGCATAAGAAAAGTCAGGGGTCTCTCCCCATCACCAGACCCGAAGGAAGCAGAAATTGAAACAGATGTGCAGGGAAAATGTCCAGACCTCAAAAACTGAGATAAGAGAAGTCATGTAAGTCTGTGCACAGACCCGAGTAAAAGACTTTGCGCCCGGGCCCTGGGTAACTTGAAGAGGGGGACTTACTTCTGAAAGATCCTGTTGAGTCAGCAAGACTGATCATAATACAAAACATCTCAGGCAAGATACGTTGAGCCAGTGCAGGCAAGATACATTGAGTCAGCGAAATTGAGTATAATACAAGACATCTCAGGCAAGATACATTGAGCCTGTGCAGGCAAGATACATTGAGTCAGCAAAACTGAGTATAATACAAGACATCTTGGGCAAGATACATTGAGCCAGTGCAGGCAAGATGCATTGAGTCAGCTAGATTAAGTATAATATGAGAAGTCTCAGGCAAGATACAGGGTGAGAAGAACTAGGGGCCAGTAACTCCTCAGAAATCTCAGGGAAAATGGGAAAGACAAATTCTAAAAGCAGCTGGCAAAAAACTTTACCAGAGGTACCCAAGAACAGTCTATTAGAGACAAAGTTAGAAAATTAAGATGATCTTCCAAAACATAAAGGAAAAAAAAAAAAACTAATAAAATATTGTTATTTAATCAGGGCTGAAATTCCCCTTAAGAGTGAAGCTGTTCACTGGTCAAAGTTCAACTCCAAGGAAAACTGGGTTTGTCAAACCCTAGATTTGTAAACAATGCCCTCTTAGGAAAGTTCCCCTAGGGCGAGGGGAGATTGGGTTTGTGAAGGCTCCCTTGAGTAGTGCTGAAATAAGAAGTTTCAAAAAGGAAATGAAAAATGTGTTAGAAAACCTTTCAGGTTTAGCTGATCAATTTAATCAATTTCTCAGCCCAAATGTTTATACTTGGACCAAATTAATGTCCATTTTAGATCATCTCTTCTCTAGAAAAGAACATGGACAAAATAAAAGAGTGGCTATGAAGGCCTGGCATGATAATCACCCAGTAGCCCAAGGAGGACCCAGAGGGGAGCAGAAGTTTCCCCCTCCAGGACCCTAACGGGGATCATAATAATACTGCCCATAAGAATAACATGAAAAAAGTATAATTGTCCAAGGAATTAGAAATGCTGTCCCTAAGAGTCAGAAATTAAATAAAGCTTCAGAAGCAAAACAAAAAAGAGAGGAAAGTCCCACAACTTTCTTGAATAGGCTAAAAGATTTGATGAAAAAATATTCAGGCTTAGAAATAAATGATCCAGTGGCCCAAAACCTACTTAAGGTATACTTTGTAACTAACTCATGGCCTGATATTAATAAAAAATTACAAAAAATAGAAAGATGGGAAAGCAAGCCACTGGATGATTTATTATCTGCAACTCAGCAAGTGTATGTAAGAAGAAATAAAGAGGAGAGGAAAAAACAAACTAAGGTTATGATGCAGGTTTTAAAACTGCAACAGGAAGGACTGACTAATTTAATGTTGCAAACTGTACAAACAATGACTAATGCTTTACAGAGACCTAGTGCTGGAAAGGGCAAAAAAATTCCCTTTCGGGGACATGGCAATCAAGCCTGATTCCCGGACCAAAAGGGGAATGCCCCACGCCTCCCACTTAACTTGTTATGGCTGAAGAAAAGAAAGTCATATAAAAAGGAATTGCCCAGAAAGGCAAAAGGAACAAAAGATCTTCTCTCTGATAAAATCAGAGCATTGAAGGAGTCAAGTGTTCAAGATAAACCCCCAACCAGAACCCTTGATAAATTTAAAGGTGGAGGATAAAAAGAATAACATTACCTTCCTGATTGACAGCCAGATCCTCCCTTATTACCTTACCTCAAGGGACCAAACTAAGCAAGAAGAAACTCATAGTCTCAGGGGTAAAAGGAGAAAATTTTACTGTTCCATTTATAAAACCATTACAAATTGAATATAATCAAGAAATCTACTTAAAACAATTTCTTTTCATCCCTAAGGTGGGGATCAACTTATTAGGTAGAAACATGATCACAAAATTAGGTAGGCCTAAATTTAACATTTGAAGGCACAAAAAATATTCCAACCCTACCCCTTGGCTATGTATTATCAAAGAAAGTGACATTGACCCACAAGTCTGGGCTGGACCCTGGAATAGAAAAAAAGTAGACATACCCCCCCAAGGATCAAGCTAAGTGGAACGCAAACAAAAAATAGAAAATGGTTTTTGACGGATGGGAGGAAAATAATAAATAAAGCCATTGCTAGGGGAATCCTAAATCATCTTCACCAGGACAGCCACTAAGATGTCCAAAATTTATGTGATGCTGTTCTAACTCATTATGCATGTATCGGACTGTACTCTGTAGCCCGCCAAGTAGTAAATGGATGTATCATCTGTAGAAAAGTAAATAAACAAAGTCTGAGGAACAAACCCCTAGGAAGGCAACCCCCAGAACTCAAACTTTTTCAAAGCATTCAAGTGGACTTCACTGAAGTAACACCAATGGGAAAATTAAAGTACCTCCTAGTGGTTATTGACCATCTCACTTCATGAGTGCAAGTCTACCCAGTTCCTCAAGAAGTGCACAAACTGTAATTAAAATGCTATTAGAACACCTTATCCCTAAATACGGACTCACTGAAAACATTGCTTCAGATAATAGGACCCATTTCACAGCTCGAGTTCTACAAAGGTTAATGAATTACTCTTGCTCATCCAAGGTCTCCTAAAGTCAAAGTGAAAAATAAAGTTCTAAAGCAAAGGAAAATTATCTTAAAGCATTGGGGACATTTTGGTTATAAGCCAATATTTTTTTAAAAATAAAATTACTGTGCAAAACTACATAGTCACAGTACAAATCAGAGTAACTAAAAAAAGTCTTTAAAAATTTCTTTTAAATGCTATCTTACAGTTAAACTTGTTCTGTAAGAGAATGAAAACTATAACAGTAAGTCCTGTGTTTCTGTGTCAAACTATTCATGTCTGCCCGTTTGTTCAGTGTATGCCTCCATACATCAGGATGATATCAGATCAGCAAATGAGGGTTCTTAGATGAGCTACATGTGAATAACTATTCCTGGAGCCCAAATTGGGCTAAGCAGGATGGAAAAGTAATATAGAAATCTAAATATAAAACTTGAGAAAAAAAGTTTTTCCTAAGCTGTTTAACCTGCCTTATCCCCAAGGCCTTCTCTTTATAAGAGCTGTGGGAAAAAAGACAAGGTGTAACAGATTGAAACTCTATCTTCTAAACTGGGGAATTAAAAATCATAGTTTATTCTGTAATTCCTCAATTTAAACCTTTTAACAGTCTTAAAATAAAAGTGGTTAATAATCCTGTTACCAAATATCAACAAGTGAAAAAAAAGTCCTTGAAAGCTATAAAAAAAGATCTTTAAAAACAGTTTTCCAGAACCTGGCAGTCAATGCTTTAAAGATTATTTACAGTTTATAATTTTAATAAAGGAGTCTTGGCTTTCTGTAAAAGAAAGAGGGAGGCATTCCTTGCATAAACTATAACGGTTTTGATTTTATTTCGCTTAAGTGTTATCTCCCTAGGTTTATGACATGCCAAGTATATAAATTTATTAAATCCTTAATGTGATGAAAGTTAAGTTCATATCTAATAAAATTGAGTTAAAAAATATAGATCTGCCCTCTTTTAAATGGATAAAGTAAATTCCATTGTTTGTTAATGGTAATCTAAAGTAAATTAACCAGTCTATGTGGTTGTAATCAATTATGGAGAGTTTATAAAAAGCATCTTCTAAACTGAAGCATTTGAATGGCTAGTTCCAGGAACCCGTTACTAACTAAAAGCCTGAATTGATGTTAATTGAAAAAAGTGACTTCATAGCAGTGAAACCCGTCAGAGGCCACCTCAATCTACATACTCAAGTAGTAGTATCAAAAGATAATCTTGATTACATTAGGAATCTTCAGTTTTCATTAAAAAAAAAAATAGAAAGTAGTTTTTCCTGTATTACTAAAGTAAAATACCTGCTACTTAAAGTCTTCATGGTAAAACTGTAAAAAGTAAAACACATTTCATTGGAAGTGTTTAAAAAGTGTATAAAAATCAAAAGATAGACTTCAGCATTGTCAAATTCTCTTGTGCATTCAAACAAGACCTTCAATGCACTGCAGGTTGCCTCTCCATTTGAGTTAATGGCTAGGTTGGTCACTGACCCCTAAAACAATAAAAGTGTCTACTACATCTCTGGTTGTGCTCCTGAAGTGAATGGAGACTCCGTTGCAGTTTCAAACTCCTGCAGCAGCCAACGATAGCTCGATATACCCAAATGCACAATGGATATCGCCTCCAGACTGGCATTGTTTCACAGTGCCGAAGAGTGCTATACACCAGGCCAGTAAAATACTAGAACCTACTTTCCTAGCTTCTCTCTAGAGTCAATGGTGCTGCAGCATGCTGGCTGTGTGAAGGGCACACCAAGTGGAGCAATGATCACCAGAGAACTCTGAGTAGAACTTAAACACAATTGACATTATGGCCTGCTCCCATGGAGAGATAACATGTAAGGTATTGCAAACCTGGAACTTAAATCTACTAATTACAGCTCAAAGAAAACCTTATGCATTGAGTAGTGCATTAATAAATATGAAGTACTGTACCTCTATCCTATTCTAAATATATGCCTGATGATTATGGTGATAACTTTTCTATTCTAGATCATATACAGAGGGACATTGAACATGTTAAAAGTCCTGGTAAACTTTATTTTCTAAGTAGTTAATGAATATGCATAACCCAGGTATCCCTCTTAGCCTTTATTCCAAAAAGTCTTAGAAATCGGCTGGTATTCCCATACTCCCTGACATCCACCCTCCTCAGGGAAAGTAGAAAAGATGAACCAGGAGCTTAAAAGACAGCTTACCAAACTGGTGCTAGAAACTGGCTTGCCTCAAACTAAATGTCTGCCACTTGCACTGTTAAGAGTTAGGGTAAAACCTAGGAGAGACCTAGGTTTGCCCCCACATGAAATCCTGTTTACACACCCTTATCCTGCTAAGATAAGATCTCCTTTTCAATAGGAAAGCAAAGATAAATTTTAAAGAAAATATGTGCACTCTCTTGCTTTTACTCTTTCCTCCCTACAGAAAAAAGCCCTAGTCACTCAAACTCCTCCTCTTGGGTTCCCAGTCCACAAGTTCCAGCCTGAAGACTGGGTCTTCGTCTGCACCTGGAAGGAAGATAAACTAACTTCTAACTGGGAGTGTCCATTTCAAGTTTTATTGACCACAGACACTGCTGTAAGAACTGCAGAAAAAAAAGCTAGACCCATTATACCCGCGTCAAAGAACCTATCTGTACTCCCACACCTGGACCTGAAACTCCTCCCTCCTAGACTCTGACCACAGGTAAGCAAAACCCTTTACACCTGACCTTCAGATCCTCTAAATCTTAACCCATCCCAATATGAGTTCCACTTTGCTTCTACTCTTACTTAGCCTTTTGTGTAGACAGTACTTCACTTACATGACTATAACAGTCACTGAGAGAACCAGCTCCCAAGTCATCCAGCTTGATTTCTGTACTCTGAAAGGAGTCTATCCTTCTTGTAGAGACCTCAGGGATCAAAGGGCATTACGTTCCTCTGACAAATATCTGCACCCAAAATCTAAACAAAAGAGGTGGGAAAGAGACCCATGTTGGGCATGGCAAGATGTTTAGTAGAACACACAGTTCAAAAGTTAGACCTATGCTAGCAAAAAAAGGGGAAGTCTGTGTAATGATAGAAGAAAGCTGCTGTACTTATATTCCAAACAATACCCCTCCAGATGGGTTGGTTACTCAAGTTCTGCAAGGTCTCACAGCCTTATCTGAATAATTAGCCAAAAATTCCAGGATAGACACCAACCCATGGACCAGTTGGTTTGACTCTCTCATTTCTGAGCCTTGGTCACAAATTATAACTATGTTAGTTGGAATCTTTGGTACACTCATTATCTTACTCTGCCTGGTCCCTTGTTTTATTTCCTTAATCCAACAAACTGTTCAAAAGATGTATGTAGTCCCCGTGGGGAAAAAAGGACAATCTGAACCCATAATATTGCTTAAACAAAAACCTGCCAATTACCTAGATCTAGAAAAAAAAAATAGCTGAATCAGCATACAATGAGTGGTGTGAGAAGAGTCCAATAAACTCTAAAAAGAAGAGGGGGAATTGAGAAAAATGGAACAAAAGATGGTCTCTTCTCAAACTGAATTCCCTGTTCCTGCCTATCTTACCCACCCACATTCCTGTTCCGAGTTCTGTCTAACCCTCCCATATTCTTGTTCAAGTCTTAATCACAAGTTACACCCTACATTCCCACATAAGCAAAACGTAGCTCATTTCCCTGAAATCCACGTCAGTAAATGCGTCACTCCATGATTGGGTTAGTTTTCGTGCTCAAGGTTGTAAGCCCATAACTCCCAGCCAATGGGAGATAGGTAAGGTTGGGGAGGGAGGGAAATGGGACATTGCATCAGGGGAACTATATGTTCTTTGTTCTTACACTGATCACTCACACTTGCCCACTTCCATTAGCCTGGGTGTGTGCTCTTTCTCATGAGAAAGAAATAAATTACTGCTGCTTCTAGTCCAACTCTCTGTCTTCAGAACTTTTATTTTGAGTAAATTTAGGATCACTGACCCACTCATTTGCTTGTTTTCCAGATCCTAAATTTGTATGTTGCTCATTTTTTACTGAACAAGGGCTCACTGACAGATGGGCCCAGAGTCCAATACTATGGCATAAGGATTTTGAGAAAAGAAAGAGATTTATTGTGAGGTTGGCCAGCAAGGAGACAGGAGGCAAGGCTCAAATCTGTCTCCCTACTCTGAGAGTTAAGGGAGATTTTATAGGAATGGGAAGTGAGGCAGAAGTGGTGAAGTTTGACTTGGCATAGTCCAATTGGTTAATTAAAGAGTTGTCCATGTGTGGACTTTAGGTGGGATCTTCCTTATTGAAGGACCTCTCACATTTGATTTGCTTCTGATGTCTCCTTGCCCTTGTGATCTTGGTTCTGAGGGAGGTGACCTCTGTTCCTGGTATCTCAAAGGTTGTCTAAAGGAAAAGAGTCTGTGTTTCTTTGCAGGTTCAGGTTATATGGCCTGCAGTGACAAAAGCTCAGAAGAAAAGGTTACAGGAACAGAGGACATTCCCCACAAACTGGTTTTGACCTGCCCATGGTTTCACTTTTCCCCTAAATTTTTTATTCTGTATTTTCAAAGAGTATGGACAGTCTCTTCCTTAGCCATGTGAGTGTGGAAAGAAATAAAACAAAATAGAGTTACTATGGCTAAGAGATTTAAAATAGAGTCTGGAGGCCATTTAGGAAATTACTCTTATGCATGTCTCAGCAAGATATCACAACCTGCCAAGTTAAGCAGAGCCACAAGAATGTTTCTCAAAACCCTGAGGACATCTGGATACCATAAAGAAACTAAAAGATAAAGAACTCAGTAAACTCTCTTACCTGAAGGATATTTGGAGTGTTCCAAATATCTTCCAATCATAAACAACTTATGTAATCTTCTTTTTCTTTAATAACCTTACCTGGAAGCCCCAAGATAGGACACAATTTGGGTTGCTTCCTGAAACTGTGCTCCTTGATTTGCAATTCTGAGATCCCAAATAAATGCCTTTGTTGCCTTGTGGCTTAGTTTACTTCTTGGTTGACCCAAGATATTGAACATTCAAATAAATATTATCACCTAAATCACAGTCCCTATTCAAGTGCCATCAATTGTCCCAATATTGCCCTTCATAGCTACTGATTTTCCTGGTCCAGGACCCAATCCAGGATCTCAAATTGTCATTATATTTTTATTCTGTTTTAATTCACTAGAGTTCTTTTATTTGCCACCTTGAACTTTACATTTGTAAAGATTCCAGGCCAGTCGTGTTGTAGATGTCTCTCATTTGGAGTCTACCGGAGGTTTCTAATGGCATTTGATAAAATTTATGATATGCAAAAGAAGTCAACTCATCAACACCTGCCATTAAAGAATGGCTGAACTACTTCTATGAAAGGCAAGTAGACTGATGCATTCTTCTTACTTCAGAAACATATCAGTCACAGCTATTGGCTAATTTCAGAGTATTTCTAATAGCACTATGAATTGTTACCTCCGTTTATGAAGAATAAGAACCATAAAGTGAATGAAATAATTTTTCACTTTAATGAAAGTGTTTTTTCACAAAGTTAGTGTGGCAGTTTGAAATTATGAATCCCAGAAAGAGAAAGATTATGTTTGTAAACTAATTTATTCCCCTGGGTGTTACTCTTTGATTGCATTAAATTCAGTTGAGGGGCATTTGATTAGATTACTTGTTAAGATTGCTGTAGGGCTTTTGATTTGACTATATCAGTGAGGCATGACTGAGGTTGACACAAGGACAGAGGATAAAGGGGAACTTCCAGGTTTGATCCTGCTGAGTAAGAGAGAGGATCACTTAAGCATAAACCCCCCAAGATGCTGGGCCCACAGAGCAGTTCAAGAGGAGGCCAGCCCTGCTATATGTCTGATAGCTCACAGCTGAACTTGGGAGGAGAGCAGAACAGCCTAGACTGATCTAGGAAGCCTAAGAGACAAGCCCTATGCCAGCTTGCAGCTGAAATCAGGAAGAAAAGAGAGCAGATGAGCCTGAGAGAGGAAGCCCAGAGGGGAAGGACTGACCAGGCAGAGACTGCCCACCATCTTGCTTCAACATGTGGCAGCTGACTTTGGTGAGAAAGCACTTCTTACGGTACCTTGAGTTGGGCTTTTCCTTGGAAGTGTAAGCTTTTACCCCAAGTAAATACCCTTTATAAAAGCTAACACATTTCTGGTACTTTGCATAGGCAGCCCTTTGGCAAACTAAAACAGTTGGTTTTTCTCCCTTCTTCTCTCCTCCCTCCCTACCTCCTGTACCCCTTTACGGAAGTTTGAAATGATTTTATAAATCCCAAAAAGAGAAAGATTATGTTTGCAAATTAATCCATTCCTGTGTGAGACTCTTTCAACTGGAGTATGTTAGTGAGGCATGACTCAGGTTGAGTCTCCAGCCTCTTACTGTGTTGATAAAATATGGACATATAGGAAAAGGGAGCCACCATATTGATCCTGCAATGAGAGAAATGACTCCAGTTTTGCCCACAGCTGAGCTGCAAGGAGAGAAGCCCCTGAGAGGCTCAAAGAGCTGAGGCGCAGGGACAGTTAAGCCATATGCCTGATAGCTTGCACCTGAACTCAGAAAGAAAGCAGAGCAGCTGAGACTGAGAGAGGAGGCCTGGAAAGAGACAAGCCCTATGCCTAGTTGCCCACAGCTGAACTCTGGAAGTCAAAGGTATATTCTGGATGGGAAGGCAGGACCTCGGTAGAGATCAGCAGTCATCTTGCTTCACCATGTGGCAGCTGACTTTGGTGAGAAAGCATCTCTGCTGATGCCTTAATATGGACATTTCACAGCCTCATTACTGTAATCTTTTACCCCAAATAAATCCCCATTATAAAAGCCAACACATTTCTGGTACTCTTGCATTGGCAGCTCTTTGGCAAACTAAGACACCCTTCCTTCCTTCTTCCTCCCTCTGTCCCTCCCTTTCTTCCTTCCTTCCTTCCTTCCTTCCTTCCCTCCTTCCTCCCTCCCTCCCTCCCTTCCTTCCTTTCTTCCTTTCTTCCTTCCATCTCACTTCCTTCAGAGCAAAATATTTAATCTAAAATTATTCTTAAAATGCCATTTACTGCACATATCCATAAATCAACTATTATATGAATGTAAATTGTACCAAAGTTATGCCTTTAAAGCCACTTCCAAATTTCTGTTGGTTTTCACTCTAAAGGCAAATAATTGTTTTAACTCTGACTTAAGTTGATCAATTTTTATTCTGACCTGGGTTGAGAAGTTATCAGTCTTCCTTTGGCATGTGTAATGTAAGACTGTGATTTTAGCATAAATGTCAAGCTCAGCAGCTTGCCCTATCTTTACAAAATATTAGTTTAAAGGAGTCAAATATTTTGCTTTTAGGAGTGTATAGAGGAAAAGAATTAGTTTTTTGACATACCAATTTTGAGCATGTTAGCTAGCCATGTAATCATAAAATTTTATGCAAATAATGATTAAGACCAAACACATAGTATATTGTATACAACATATCTAAAAGAGCATATAAATTACATTTAGCTTTCTGGTAGTATCTGAAATGAATTGCTCACTTAATTAGTTATATAATTTCTATTTCAGAATTTATTAATATAAGGGGTTTAAAGCAGCCAATGGATACAGATAGTTTTCAGCTGATACAGTTTTACTCAAATTAGTGTCTAACATTTCGAAAACAATTTTGGATATAAATTTTATATAATAATATAAAACCATAAAGCATCTTATTTGAATTTTTTGCAAATAAGTCTTCAAAATACCCAATAAATATTTTATTGAAGCTCTATGAGGAAATATTTTCCTTTATGTTATAATGAATAATGCATTTCTCATAAAGTTCATATAAATCATATTCAGTGATATTTTGGAAATAATTATTAACAGCAAACATCCATTGTCTCATGAAAGCAAAGAATGTGATGTTCAAAAGCTTTTCTGATGCACACATTCAGAAAAGGCTCTACTAAAAAGACTACAGTTGCAGTGAAATTTTAGTTTGACAACCTACAGGACCAATTTAAATAGGCTGCTTCTCCTAACCTCTCTGCTGGGCAGTCATAATGTGATAATATACGTCTTACGTCTGTACAAAACATCTTTGTCTCCAAAGATAGAGCTTGCATTTTATTTCTTTTAATTGACTGAATTATGTATTTGCCCAAAGATTGCAATAACATTCACAGAGATTAACAAATGTTATTAATAACAAAGTGGAGTGTTAAAATCATCCTCTCCTTTTTGGCTGTTATTTCAGGGCTTAAGAGAGTTGCCCCGGATCAATTTGTTCTGCCTCCTACCCCTGCCTTCTCATGCTCTTCACCTTCTGGTGCCTATGGACATGTGTGATGCCCAAGATTTTACATTGGAAGGATCCCTATAGAAGGGCCCACCCTACAGCTGACTCCTTGATATTTTCTCTGCCATACGGAAAAGGGGGGTGGGTGAAAATTGAGTTACTGCATTGATCTGAGATAGAGAAAGAGAGATTGATTTTCAATCATTGGCCCAGCTGACACACACATACACACACAAATACACAGTAGGACGGGCTACAAAAATTTTCTAGGGAAAAGCTATCCATCTGGGTTACTTTATAAATGCCGGAGTAAACTGGGCTGGAGAGTGTCTGGTGAAATGCACCCACCAAGATTAGTCATCTACTCAGACCCTGGAAGGGGTCGCTTCTGCAATTTGATCTTCACCAAGATTTTTCCTTACAGGAAGGCTGACGGTCACCCATGAGAAATGACTCCCACTTCCTTCTGGGAGAAGCCGGTTTGGAAATCAACTATGGCTCATCAAGCAGGTACCTATATCATGGGCTCATTAATTCACTGAACTTTTTTATTAAAGTTTCAGGGACTGGATAGATGCCTCCAAGGAGGTGTTTCTTCATCTAAAGAGACACTGACATGATTCTTTTTGAGTCAAAGGAAACACAGAAAACACTATGTATTCATGGAGCCTGGAGTCAGTGCAGAAAGTACCCACTAAAATCCTGACATGGAAAGAAGGGTCAAACCAATTCACTCTGTTAAAATGTCTATAATGTTCTGGTCAAGAAGGGAAGAGAGAAGGGGTGTGCATTGGGGAAAGGAGGGGTATAGGTCTGCAGATAGAAGCAGAGGATATGCCTAAGTTGGAAAAGGTTAACATTTACAGAATGTGCATTAAACTGAGATCAAGGTTTTATTACAAACTAATTTCTGACACTTTGGCTAGACCTTTTGGAATAAACACTCCATTATTTCTATTCTATCTTTTCTCAATCCATATATTTCCAAGTCCTCTGAATTTACTGTCAGCATTTCTAATTATGGGAAAACTTCGTATGGCATTCTGGCTTCATTCAGGGGAACTCATAAGCTAACTCCACCCTCAGAAACCCAATTTAACAATTTGTGAAGAGAAGCAAAGCCTAAGGTCATTGGACACTTAAGTTACCTCATCAGTATATTTTCGACCCTTGCCCAAATCTGACCTAGAGCCCACAAGACCATTAGGAGTTTGTGTGGTGGACATGGAGAGAGATGAGTGGACAGTTAGGGTGATTTTCCAGCCAGTGGCATGAAAGGGACACGGTGCCCAAGGGGCAGAGCTGTCCAGGGCCTCTCGCCAGGAGCCCCCCCTAGACAGAGCTGGACAAAGTGCAGAATTCTTGCTCCTTGGCTTCCTTATTTTCAGGTTCCATTCTGACGATGTCTCTCCATTTACACTTTCTGTCTTCGGATATATGAAGACCATTAATTAGGTTATACTCTTTTCACAGCTTATCGGGATTTAATTTAAAATGTTCCTCCCAGTTTGGCTCCTTTTTCTGTGGGGTAATAAGATGGAATATTTTGTTGTTGCTGCTGTGCAATACCTGAACATCCTCCTTTGTAAGCTGACCCCACAGCGGCATGGACTCGAAGCCTGGAGGAATATCCTCCAGATGCTCCAGTGACCCTACCTCCTGGTTCTCGTACCTTTATCTAATCCCCTCCTGTTGAGTGTAAACTGGACTGACTCACTGCTAACAAATGGAACACAGCAGAAGTGGTGGAATGTCACTTCTGATATCGGGTTATAAAAAGACTGGCTCTTTCGAGCTCCCTTGGCTTACTTGCCTTAGGGTAAGCCAGCTGCCATGCTTTGAGGCAGCCCTGTGGAAAGAATCCCCCAACTGATCTTGAAAGTGGATTTTCTGACACATGCCAGGAACTGCCTGAGTGGAGCCTTGAGATGACTGCAGTCCTACAGCTTGAGAGACCCTGAGCTGGATGCACCCAGCTAAGCCGTGACCAGATTCCTGAC
The DNA here is from genome assembly GCA_029593785.1 of Cabassous unicinctus. Classification (NCBI taxonomy): domain Eukaryota; kingdom Metazoa; phylum Chordata; class Mammalia; order Cingulata; family Chlamyphoridae; genus Cabassous; species Cabassous unicinctus. The sequence goes on from JAQZBX010028170.1 coordinate 22,539, forward strand.
CCACAGAAACTTTGAGAATAGATATTTGTCATTTAAACTGCTAAGTTTTGGGGTAATTTATTATGCACCAATAATTAAATAACTAATACATGAATTAAAATTCAATCAGCAGTTCTACTTCGGACCTTCTCTAGACTTTACAAATATTGTCTCACTTCACCATGGTAGAATCTACATTTTGGTGTTAAATATCTTTGCAGAAGACTAAAATTATATACATAGCCAAGGACAGGAAATGGACATTGGTATATGAGCATTATTGACAAATTGAGTCAGGCAGACAATCCTACAGATACAAAACAGAAATCATGGAGAGAAATACACACACACACACACACACACACACACACACACAGCCAATTTAAATAAAACAGAAGGGCTTAGGACAGAGAGTTGAATTTAAGTTTATATTCCGGAAATTAAATAGAACATAACAAAACAAAATGAAAACTCTGCTGTACCCTGAGGTTATGATGTAAAAGCTTCCTTCTTAAAAAGTAAAGAAATGGAGAAAAATGATATAAAATTCTTTACCAAGGCAGCTGACCTGGGCAACCACCATGTCTACTGTTAAGCAGTAGCTTCTTCCTCTCATGCACCTGCTATCCCAGAAGCACCTGTACCTCTATTAATGCCTGTAAGGTATATTGTAGTTTGATATTGGTTTAGCTATTGCTCCTGTTCTCTTTTATCATCTAGTTATTTATTTTCTGTCTCACACATTTTTTATTGGATGAGTAAGTCTTCATTTTTTACACCTAAAGATGCTTCTTGACTTCCTGCTTTATTCCTTTTCACGCCACAGTGGACAAATTCATCTCATTTTCTTTTGTGCCAGTTTGAGTTGTAGGGAAGAGGTCTCCCTTTGATAGAGCATGATGACACTGTGTTCCCCTCAGGTCATACATGTTCTCAGCATAAATCGAGGAGCCCTTTCACAGGTGAAGAGTGAGTCCAGCCAAAATGAGCCAAGCCCAGGTGAGATCAGCCAGTCCGCAGCCTCATGTCTCCTGATACAGTAAGTTTAAGCATAGAGTTTTGGGGTGGTTTCCTATGCAGCAGTAGCTGACTGATACAGAATTTGTGGATTTGTGGAACCAACTTCACCTCCTTGAGCTCAGCAATCCAGATAGCCTGAGCAGTTCAGCACAACCAAGAAAGCTTTGTTGACTCCATCTTAGAATTTGATTCATCCTTCTAGAAAATCTTAGACATGTGGGTGTGGCATACTTTGTCCTCTGGTCAGAAAGTGTTGGCTCTGGCATTACAACACATCAGGGAATACAAGGGAGACACTTATGGCCAAATTGAATCCACTGAAATAAAGAGATTGGTGTGAAAAATTCAGCTCGCTGTGCCTAAAAACCTGTATTGACAACAGGCTAATATCAGTTTGTTAAAAATTGCTTCAATGGTCATTCAATCTCAAGTGAATTTTTCATTTCAAGCATGTATGTTATATGGATGTCACATGCTTTATTTGTCAAAATTATGATTCAAGAGAAAACAAATGAAACAATATTTAATTTAGGGATCTATACTTTCAGGATGGCACTTGCTGTAAGCAATGTATTTTATTTGCATTAAATGGCCAAGAGCTGGGTGTAAACACATGTTCTTATTTTTTCCTTCCCCTGACTCACATTAAGTTTCAGTTGGCTTGGCTTTTATATTTGGAAATCTAAGTTTATGGCTCAAGCTAAGCAATTGTAATTTTCCCTCTTGGCCATAAGATTTTTTAATCTTTCATGACTGACACTTTTACTAATATAGAGCCCAAGTATTCTATAAGGTTTTATTAAATCTACTCAAATTGCATGTACTTATTTCTGTATTTTATATTAAATATGTGAGAAGAGCTAAGTATAAAGGATGGCCCTGTGCATCTAACCAAGGTAAAATAATTCAATTTACTTGATCGCTCCATGCTGTCAATTTCAGTAAAGGCAAAAATGCAGACACTCTTCCTTGAAACTAGTTAGAATAAGAGCTCAAAATTATTTCTACCACATCACCTTAGAATATCAGTTTACATTTGCATTATAAGACATAAGAGTAACTCTTGATTTCCCAGGGAACATAGAGCAACTTCCAAGAATTTGTATTTTGGGAGTGTCCAGCTCATGGAAATGACCATAGTCTCAAGAAGGGCGGGTATCTCTCCAGAGCAATATTTCCATGTGATGGCTCTCAGCACTACTTCTCCAAGAAAAGACGGACTTCTGAGCCCCAACGATTTCCTTCCCTAGAGGAAATAAATCATTTTCTAAGAGAGCCCTCTAGCTCAGTATTCTGAGGGATCTGTGCCTTCTTTGTTTTCCTTTTCTTCAATAGAGAAGTCGTTTCCTTTATATATCGTGAGAAAGGGAAACCAGGGTCATGCAGGCATCTCGATTCCAGCGACGCTGACGTGTCCTCAGACTCTGCTTTCTGTGAGCTGTTGTCAGGGGAAATGCTGAGGGGAAGATGTCAGCAGGAAGTTTTAGAAACTTCCTGCTTGAATAGAATCATCCTTTTTGGTGTTTAAAATATACATTTCCCTTTAATAATATTTATGGCTTATCAGATAAATCACAAGGTTAGATATAGAAAAAAATACTGTAAGAAATTTTTCTAACTTCTCACTATCTGAATACTATCTATTTTTCAAAAAAAATTCCTGCTGCTTTCATTACTGAAAATATTTTATGTTTACACCTTAAAAGCCTATCTCTACTTAAATTGATAGGATACGTTGTTCCTACCTCAGTTTTCATATTCTCTGATCTTTTACATGACAATGTATGCCCATCTTTTCAATGTTTTATTATTGATAATCCCCCTTAGATTTCAAAATAGAAACAGACAAGCTGAAAACACTCACATGAGGAAATTACGGCAAAGGTAAAACAGAACAGAAGATGACACCTGGTCTTCAACAGCTGCCAGAAGTGGCCAGGTAATCAGTCTGTTACCTTCCTGGGAGTCAGTACAAAGGGGATTCCCCAGCCACACAGCCACTGGCCACTGTGACGGGATCCCCAACGTGGTACAACCTCTAGACCTGAACTCCTAATGGACCCCAGGGCTGATATTGAGCATTTTAAACAGGGAAAGTGTTTCATAAGGTTGCTTCTTAAAACATTTCTCAGTCAGGCCCTGGCAAGAAAACAAAAATATGTTTCAGAAAAGGCAGGTCTCTGACAGGACCAAAATGATGTGGTTCATGTTTATTGTCAACCCTCATCTGGCATAATAGAAGAAGAGATTTAGAGGATCCAGAAAAATGGATGAATTTTATGTCATCTAGGCTACCAGTTTTAGTTTCCTGGGCTGCTCAAGCAAATACCAATGCAATGGTTCAGCTTAAACAGTGAAAATGTATTTGCTTGCGGTGCTGAGGCTAAAAGAAAGCCCAAATCCAGGCATCTCCAAGACAATGCTTCCTCCCTGAAGACTGTGGTGTTCTGGGGCTACCTGCCATCAATCCTTTGTCCTTAGCTTGTCACATGACAAGGCATATGGCGGCATCTCCTTGTCTCTCCCTTCTCTTCTGGGTTCCACTGATATTCAGCTTCTGGCTGCTCCCTCTGTAGCTTTCTCTCTGAGAGTGTCTAAATTTTCTTTCCTTATAAAGGACTCCAGACATAATATTAACACCCATCCTGCTTGAGCTGGGCCACACCTTAACTGAAGTAGCTTCATCACAAGGTCTTACTAACAACAGGTTCATACCCACAGGAATGGATTAAGTTCAAGAACAAGTTTTGCTGGAGTATGTACAACTCCAAACCACCACCACCCCACCACCCTTCGCAATTATTTTTTCACTCCAGAAGAAGTTTGTCTGAAGAACAACAGCAGTGAATTCACTGTTAAATGCCCTGACAAGGACTTGGAGCATTGGTGCTCTATCCTGCAAACGTGATAGATGGAGAAACACAGAGAATTCAAACAGGGTGGTTGCACAGATTAAATTAAATGAAGAAATGTACTTCAATTGTTCATGACAGAGTTGGGCCGAAGGGAAGGATTCATCACTACTAGCTGGTTGCAAATATTCACACTACCTTATAAAACAGCAACAAAAGTCTGATTGTGAAAAGCTGTAAAAGAAAAATTTCATGGTATTCTCAGAGATTTGAATATTTTGAAGACTCTCCAGCTCATTCATTCTTGCATCCAACAATTAGTTATTAGGTATCTGCTCTGTCCTGAGTATTGTATTTAGTGTTGGGGATTTATAAGTGAGAAACATTTTAAAAGATAATAACAATAAGGCATAGTTGGGCTCAAAAAAAAAGTTAATACCATGGATAATGAAAGATGCAGAAATGAAAAACTATGGATGGAAGCACAACCAGAGGCCCAGTGGACTCCAGCTGCTAAGTGGCTATCAAGAGATGGGCTGTGGTCAGCAAGAACCCCACAGGGGATGTTTGACCACAGCCTGGCTGTGAGTACAGACCTGTGGGTAAGGTCCTTCTGCAGATGCCTGGAGTTGAACGGAAGCCCACTCCATGTCCAGAGCTTGTTCTCCTGCCTGTCAAGGCCACTGCCAGGTGCCAGTGGTCAGTCCATCAGTTAATGAGCACCCAGTTCAAGTGACACACAGGGGACCCTGGAGACTGCTGCTGGCCCCTCAGCAGCTCAGGATCCAACAGTGATGGACGCCTGTGCCCTCACAGAGCAGAGCCTGGGCTGGCCCATCTTTTGGGGTCACAAGGCATCATAGGAAAGCCTCTTCCCTCCATAAAAATGGAATTGGAGAGATCCCTTGGGAATTTGGACTACATCCTACCACACAATGAAAATTACATCTTTCTTAGAACCTGGGAGAAATTTGGACCCAAAGGAGAGCAATTATTACCGGTATGAATGCAAGGGATATCATGATTGGGATATACAAGTATGTCAAAACTTATCAAGTTGTATACTTTAAATGTGTGCCATTTATTATGTCAATTACACTTTATCAAAGCTGCCAGAAACTAATCTCTGCTGTATTATATAACTCTCAATTGTTGTAATTGCCTCCAAAGGTCTGTTTCTTTCCCCAACAGCCCTCCCAAGTCTACCAAGCTCTCCAAATCACCTCTAGAACTTGAGTTCATTGACAGGCCATAACATTTCGATCTCCTTTATGTTTTTGTTCATGTAATTAGAATAAGTATAATATTCTGTGGCTTGTTTAAAGCTTCGTGTGCTTCAAGATATGGATACCAGAATCATTTCTAAACATTGGGCAGTTCTTTTATTCCCAACAGTCAATGAGGAATATTTTAAAAACATTTTGTGCTAAGTCAAAAAACATCACTGAAGTGCTTTGATAGAATTTAAACTCAATTTGCATTTTAAATTATTTGGTATTTAAATTTATGTGATATTTCTAAATCAATAATGAATTATAGGATGAGGAATGCCACATACT
>JAQZBX010028171.1:9947-28035 GCA_029593785.1 Cabassous unicinctus
CACACATTAGAAATGAAAAGAGCAGCTTCTGAAATACTCTCTACCCATGACATAGATAGAGCCGGCTCACCCTGTCTATGGAACAAGGGAAAGGCAGGCTCTGCCACATCTGTAACTCAGTTTGGACAGCTGAGCCTGACCATGGCTACAGAAGATTATACCAAAGCTCTGTGGGCCAAGTCAAGGAAATGAATAATAAAGTAACTTATCCAGTGCCTGCTCTTGGCCAGATACTGTGCTAGATGCCTTATGTACACTATTGCTAATCCTCACCATATCCCAGTGAGGTGACGGTTTTCATCTCTAACCTACATATGAGGAAACTAAGGCTCGGAGAATTTAAGTAAATTGATCCAAAGCCACATCATGCACAAATGTCTGAGTTGGGATTTAAAGACAAGTCTATCTGACTCCAAAGCCTAGATCCTTTACATGTCAAACTCTCTATGAAACAAATTTTGTAATAGGAAGTGTCCTTTTGAGAAAATATGGCACTTACATCCATTAAAAAACAAAGTCCAAAGATTGTAAGCATTCACATCGCCTGATATTGGGTGATCATAATTATTCATGCAGCAGAGAAGCCCAGAAGTGATATCAAGTTGTATAATATAGGGATGAGGAACTTGAATTCTGAGTCAGGCTGAGCTTAAATCACAGCACCACTCTTTATTAGCTATGAATCATAAACAAATCACTTAACTTCTCTATGCTTCAATTCACTTTTGCTAAGAGTTAAGTGACATAATCTGTATAAAGCAGTAGCTTAGTTTTTGGTAAAAAGTACTTAACTGTTTTGTTGTTACTCCCCTAGCTCCACCCACCCAAACTAGTGCCTCCTCCTGCATCCCCAGAGAAAGTCATACCCCCCCAACATGGTGTACAAGCTCCTCCAGGAATAGGCCCTTGACCTTCACCAGCAACATTAACTCACCAACTGCTCCTAAGGACACCTGGAACCACTTCCCATCTTTCTCCACCGCAACAGTCTGACTCCACCTAACTCCTCAGAAGAAGGGCCTCAAACGTCACTTCCTTCAAGAGGTAGCTCAGCTGTACCTCCTCTGTGCTGCCCTACCGCAGCTCATGTGTCTGCTTTGGCACTCATCACATTAAACTGAAGACAGCAACCATTTCTTCATCTTTATATACCTAGCACTGAGCCCAGAATCTAGTACTTCGAAGAATATAATCAATGTTTGATGAGAAAGGATGAAGCCCAAAGAACAGAACATTGGCAGAAATTGACTATGAGCTCCTTGGGGGTAATCTTTGTGCCCACCTGCTCCCCTCCACATTAAAGATGTGTTCACTGAATCTAAGGTATAATACAATATTATATGTGGGAATCGGGTATGGCTACCCAGGTCAGAGCTATACCTGGAAAGACAAAAAACAAACAAACAAGTAATTCAAGGCAGTGGTCTCTGGACAGGCGAGACTTGGGAGCCCCTTAGAATGCAAATTCTTGTCATCCCCTTACAATCCCCTAATGGTTGAGAGCCATTTATCCAGGAGAAAGGAGAAGGCATCAAGGCAGGAGGAAACGACTAATTGATACACCTGGTGGTGGACAAGACCAAGGGCTGGGCAGAAAGTCCAGTCCAGTTTGGATATATCGATGCATCAGACAAGAAACCTTTTGCAGTATCTTTTTCACATGACACTGCCAGATTTGTTGAAACAATCATATGTTTTTTAAGAATGTCATTAACATGGAGTGTTTGTTGCTGGAAACTGCTGGCAGCGGATCCTTAAGGGAGAAGCTTTTACTTCCCACAGCTGAGAAGGGTCAAAGGAAACAATGGTGCCTTGAGAATCAAAACTTTTGGCTATAGAAAAAGATCAGATTTCTGCCCAAATGGTCTCTGAATAGCAACTTGGATACAGCCAGCTATTGTACCAATTCACATAAAAGTGGAAATATACCTTTTGCATGGAAATAGACGGTCGTGGAAGAGGGGAGTGGGGCTCAGTCTAAGCGAGTCTGACCTGGTACCAGCTATACATCTTTAGGCAGGTAACATCAAGTTGGCCTTACTGAAGCCTCCTGCTGAGGTGAGATTTTTACACTGACCACTGTCCTGTGTGGGCTGAGAGGAAACAACCTGAACCAACATCATACAAGTATCCACTCACTTATTCAGGCTGAAGGCCAGTGCGTGACAAAGCTTGTCTATCCACGGGAGGTTGGTGAGGAGACAACTGCAGATGCCCAAACAACTCTCATGGGTTGTGGAGGAGGGATGAAGGAGATGTCCTCAGTTTGAAAATTCTCTAGGATGTCTCTAACTTTTTGAAATTCTAGGCGTGGTACTATAATTTTCTAATGTTCTGTTCTTTGGGCTGCGTCTTTTCTCACTCGTCAAGTGTTGATTGTATACTTAGAGCTTGATTCTGGGCTTGATACCAGGTATACAAAAATGAAGAGGAAATGTTCCCGGTCTTCAAGGAGCTTCCAGTCTATCAGAGGAATAATGCATGAACCCAAATGTGTGCTACAAGGTGATAGAGGGTGGAGTGAGAGAGCTCTGTGGGGAATGCAGGGAGAGGTCAGGCAGGGCGACCTCACAGGGGAGGCAACAGCTGCCTGAGTGGTAAAGGGTGAAGGGTGAATCGACAAAGCAATTTGCAGAGAGACTTCACGCAGCTCTGGATTGTTTTTTCATATCAGATATGAACATTTTAAGGGAGATGTAGAGCGAGGTCATGGTCTTTGTTCACCACATCAAGGCTGGTGATATTTAGCCCCATCTGGTAATGAGCCACACATAATCCACGTGTCCTGGGCCAAAAGCACCACAGTAATTCATCTAGGTCCTGGCCTATTGGCATTGCAATTCACGCTCCTCAAACTCCCCAGGTTGGGGAGATAGTGAAAATGTAAACTTTGCCTTTTTCACTCTTTTATCGCCTCCCAGCATCCAGCCCCATATTGCTGGAATAGATTAGGTGTTTAATAAATTTGTGTTGAGTCGATCTGGACCATTGCTGAGTCACTCAGGAATTTTGAGGCAACCAACATGTGGTCACTCTTCAGAATATCAGAGATCAGCACATTTTGATGAGCATAAACCACTATTTCTTAGCATTTCATCTCATGATGCCAGAAGACACTCCCTACCAACACTCCAATTTTTATGCACACTCAAGTCTGAGTATCGGCAGTCTTTGCTGATTCCCTCTGGAATTATCCCAGAGAAGGTTTGCTTAGCCATTTCACAGTCAATTCTAGGACCATGCCCTTTCAACGCATACCAATCTCAAGCCTACTCTAAGCTTCTTCTCTGACGAAAAGACTGTCCCTCCATCGTGCAGCACTGGAGTACATAAATGAGTACTAATAACTACACATTTGCCCAGGAGCAATGAAAGAGCATACCCAGGTTACACTGCAGGCTGATCAAGTCACGAATTTATTTCACAGGATCCTCAGCAGCAGGTAGCTCTAAATATGGTGATGAAGAGTAGCCATTGAAGCAACCACATGGGGGCCTGACTGCCTGCCCAGAGTCAGCCCCTCAAAATAGATACTTGTTGAAGGACTGTGGATTTATATGAACACTCAGTAAACACTTAATAAGCATTAACATGCACTGGGAACTATGCTTGGGACAAATTAGGCAGAAGGAATCAGAAACCACTAGCGTCAGGCTTGCGGAATCAGTCACAACACCCACAAACTTGCTTAGGCAATGAGCAACTCTAAGACAAACCAGAACTAATTCTGGATGCCCCTTTACCTCCTCCCCCTACCCAGCCACAATTTTCATACCACAGTTATGGTGCTGTTCCTGACGGAGTTTTGCCAATTCAGCTGAGGTCCCGGGGTCCAGAAGCCATGAAGTCCAGTTGGGGAAATGTGCGGCGCTGCCGTGCTGAGGAGCTTCCTATTGCTTGCAGGGTACTTCGAGAGCGCCAAGTCAATCAGTGCACTTCCTTTACTGCCATCAGGTGTTGACTTTTTAGCTGTTCCTCCCAGCTGCACCTCCTAAAGACTCATCACAGCCCAAACAAGGTAAGAGAGATTACTCTCATAACTCAGTAACTAAGGAAGCTCAATCGCCTCTCTGGGGCTCCTTAACGCTCACGAATTTAATAGGCAGAGACTGAACATTTTGGGTAAACCTGGCTATGTCAGTGGTTCTTAAGCTTTTTTGTTCCACGGACCCCTTTGCCAGTCAGGTAAAACCACAGACCCCTTACTAAGTCCACACCGTACTGTGTATTATTTAATAATTACATCATACATGCACCAACACATCCCCACAAGAATAATGTGGGTTGTTTTTTTTTTCAAATTTAAATTCAAGCTCATGGACCCCTGGTTAAGAACCCCTGAAAGTAAAGGAGAGATGCTATGCTTGCCCAGGACAGGTACTGCACTGAGGGGTGTTTTTTTGCCTCCTGTTGAATCCTCTGTCCGTGTGGTTTAGGGGTAGCCTGCATCACCTGTGGGGCTTGTGAAAAGCAAGTTCCCAGGCCCCATCCCAGACCTCTAGGACAAGACTCTCCTGAGGAAGACTAATACATCTTTATTTTTTACGGCACTCTGATTCTTATGCACACTCAAGTTTGGATATTGATTTTATATGGAATCAGCCCAGAGAAGTCTCTCTAGCAATCAGGGGAGTATGTTATAGAGGGTCTGCTCATCCCTTGTTTATGCTACGTTGGACTAAGAAACTTGACTCTCTGCAAAAACCTGGAAGGAAATAAGAAGGGGGGAATAAGAATGGGGAGCGTATTTTCACCCAGCCATTAGACATTGAAAAGTAAGGCCAACAGGAGGGAAAAAGTAGACCATATTATGAAAAAAGAAAATAATATGTGAATTAGTTTTCTGCTACTTCCCCAGCACTTTTTAAGTTTAAATCCTATACTATTTGCCAATACAGTGAACGATTTTACCTCTCATACTGGCCATAAAATTAAAACTTTAAAAATACCTGGGACTGACATGTTTGAACACCAGGAATCCCTTCCAACATGGCCCAGAACAACTCTTCAAGCAAGACCATAGTTGCATATTGAAGGTGCAGTTGCACCAATCTCACAGCAGATCAGTTGAAAATCCTCATTGACGTTTTCAATCCCAAACCATTTACCTGGGTTATGCTACCAAACAAAAGCTTGCTTTAGAAATTAACACTGAAGAGCCTAGAATCCAGATTTGGTTTCAGAATTGAAGAGCTAGAGAAGAACTTCCAGAGAAGAACAGAACCTGAGGAGGCCTTAGAATCACTCCAAGACCGAGGGCAGGATCACCCCACAGAGGTTCAAGACAGAGAAGCCAGACAGTGCCATACCTCCTATGCCTCTTCCCAATTATCCCTCTCATCAAAGTGTTTAAGAACAACCTTACCCTGGGATGGATTCCAGAGAACGACTTGCTAAAGAAATTGGGGTTCCAGAGTCAAGAGTCCAAATTATGGTTTCAAACCCAAAGATCTAGTTTCCACGTCCAGGGAAAATGAGAACCTGGTGAGGTCTTAGAACAAAGACAAGACCGTGGGCAAAATCTCCGAGATAAGAGAGTTCAAGGCATAGACACTTCACAAAATAGCACCAATCTCAAGAGCAACAGTTCTATTTCTCTGGACCCAGAAAGAGGGAGCACAGAAACAAATTCATGCATCTGATATCATCACCCTGAGCCCCAAATCTCTCTCTCTCCCTCTTCCTGGGAATGCACCCTTCCTCTGAGACTGCAAGTCGAGCATCCTGGAAATGGTAAGCAAGACTTGAGGAGGCAGAGACAGGTCCAAGAGGCACTCCACAGCGCTACTGACCCAGGTTGGTGCTAGAATTCAGCAGAGTTTGAGGACAGTGAAAATAAAACCAAATCACATCATTTTGCAATCATCAGAGTAATAATTGATTCAGGCAAAATTCATCAGTGTATATGAAAACCTTGAAGTGGCATCTGCCCTCCTTTCCACTCCGGGGTAGACCCAGACGGCCCTCCTGGGGAATGCAGTTGGTGGGACACGAAGTAGGACCGAGTGGCACCCGGGTTCCTGCTCTTGAGAGCAGATGGTCACTCCCCCATGGGGCAGGGAGCCCACCAGCCTTCCCTAGGGTCGGGGACCCTGCAGGCCAGTGGCAGGGACTCACCTGTCGTACCCACACCCATCCCAGGTGGACTTCTCAGCATTACTGCCCCAGACTTCACTTTTGGCCATGACCAGATATAATTGGTGATTCCACCTTTTCCCTATAAATTAATTCTTGTCAACTTCTTGTGATTTGAAGAGAAAATGCCTGGTATCATACCTAGTGAAAGTAATGGGTTTTCAAGAGGTAGTCCATCAAAGAAAAACAGACTTTCCTTGAAGTTTTTTTTTTTTCTTCAGAAAAAGGTAACTAAAAGAGCTTTGGATTTCACAGCTTCTCAAGAAAATGAAGAAAAACCTTCCAAATATAGAGGATCTGAAATTGATCAAGTTGTTCTGGCAGCACAATCCTTCCCCACAAACTCTGAGAAGAGAGAAAACTTGGCAATCATTTGTGGGCCTGAATAATTTTGGCAATACTTGTTATCTTATTAGTGTACTTCAGGTATTATGTTTTTGTCCTGGTTTTAAATCTGTAGTGAAGCACTTATTTAATATTATTTCAAGGGTGAAGTCAACCAAAGATTAGATAAGGGAAATTGCAAAGAAGATTCTTTGGCAAGTTAAGGACTAATGTGCAGTTTACAGTCTTTAGTCACTTCAGTTGAACAGCTTCAGGCTAATTTTTCTCTTAAATCCAGAGAAATATACTGATGAACTTACTACTCAGTCAAGGTGACTGCTTAACACACTCAGGGAACTAAATCCTACGTATGAAGGATATCTACAGCGTGAGGCACAGGAAGTATTACAATGTATTTTGGGAAACATTCAGAAAAACATGCCAACTCCTGAAAAAGGAAGAAGTGAAATGTGGCAGAATTATCTAGTAAGGCAGAAGAAATCTCTCAACAGAAAGAAGAAATGAGTGGTATTAACAGCACAGAGATTGGCAATATGGGGCATTTTGAAGATTATAAAGGAAAACTCCCAAAAGGAAACGGGAAAAGAAAAAGTGACATGGAATTTGGTAATATGATGGAAAAAACTAAAGTACTCAAGGAAACCAGTCATTGGAAGAGAACCAGAGACAAACTAGATCAAAAAATAAAGCCATAGGTGATATGTTAGAGATTCCTCCTAAAATAATTTTCAAGTATGCTTCTGAAAATAAGAGTGCAAGGCCCTCACAAAAGAAATCAAGAGGTAAAATAAATTGGTTAAAGTCTGCAACTAAGCAACCCAGCATTCTTTCTTTTTTTTTTTTAAGATTTATTTATTTATTTATTTATCCCCCCCTTGCTGCTTGTGTCTGCTGTGTCCATTTGCTGTGTGTCTCTTCCGTGTCTGCTTATCTCCCCCTTGCTGTGAGGTCTTGCTGCATCAGCCCACCGCGCCACGCCGGCTGGCCTGCCCTCACAAGGAGGCCCCGGGAAGCGAACCTGGGGCCTCCCATATGGTAAACGGGAGCTCCATCTATTGAGCCAACCCGCTTCCCAGCATTCTTTCTAAATTCTGTAGTCTGGGAACAAACCAAGGATCCAAAGGACAGTCTAAAGAAAATGAATATGATCTTGAAGAGGACTTGGGAAAGTATGAAAATGGTAACACTTTACAGGTTAATGGTTTGGACTTGAATCTCCAGGGAATAATGCTAAATCCATTCGTGTTAATGAAGTTAAGCCCATAAACAAAGGTGTGGAGCATCTGGTTTTGAAGAAGTGGAGAAAATTATTTTAAAGTGAGCTGGTATTAAGAATTTGTTGCTTGGAATGTGAAAGTTTAACAGAAAGAAGAGAAGATTTTTCAGGACTTCAGTGTGCCAGTACAAGAAGATGAGCTTTCCAAAGTGGAGGAGAGTTCTGAAATTTCTCCAGACCCAAAAACAGAAGTAAAGACACTGAGATGGGCAATTTCACAATTTGCTTCAGTGGAGAGGATTGTAGAAGAGGATAAATATTTCTGTGAAAATTGCCATCCTTATCCTGCAGCTGAACGAAGTCTATTATTTGACAATATGCCTGAAGTTATAACCACTCATTTGAAGTGCTTTGCTGCTAATGGCCTGGAGTGTGACTGTTTTGGTGGTGGACTTTCCGTGATCAACACTCCTTTATTGACACCCCTTAAATTGTCACAAGAATGGAGCACAAAGTCAACCGACGACAGCTACGGATTATTTGCAGTTGTGAAGCATAGTGGCATTACAATTAATAGTGGGCATTACACTGCTTCTGTTAAAGTCACTGATGTTAACAGTTTAGAACTAGATAAGGGAAATTTTGTGGTTGACCAAATGGGTGAAATAGGTAAGCCAGAACCATTGAATGAGGAGGAAGCATGGGGAGTGGTTGAAAATTATGACGATGAAGAAGTATCAGTTAGAGTCAGTGGAAATACACAGCCAAGTAAAGTTTTGAACAACAACAACAAAAAAAGGTAGAAGCTATTGGACTTCTTGGAGGACAAAAGTGCAAAGCAGATTATGAGCTATACAACAAAACAACTAACCCTGATAAGGTTGCAAGTACAGCATTTGCTGATTATAGAAATTCTAAGGGAAGCGGATGTGGCTCAATCGATAGGGCTCCCATTTACCATATGGGAGGCCCCGGGTTCAATTCCCGGGGCCTCCTGGTGAAGGCAAGCCAGCCCGCATGGCTCGGTGAGCTGACACAGCAAGATGTCACAACAAAGGGAGACAAGCAGACACAGAAAAATGCACAGCAAATGGACACAGCGAGCACAAGCAGCAAGGGGGGGATAAATAAATAAATAAAAAATAAATCTTTAAAAAAAAAAAAAGAAAAGAAACTCTGAGACTAACAATACTAATGGGACCCATGAATCTGATAGAAACAAGGAATCCATTAACGAAACAGGCATTAACATTAGTGGATTTGAGAACAAAATTTCATACGTAGTGCAAAGCTTAAAGGAGTATGAGGGGAAGTGGTTGCTTTTTGATGATTCTGCAGTGAAAGTTACTGAAGAGAAGGACTTTTTGACTTCTCTTTCTCCTTCTACTTCCCCTACATCTACTCCTTACTTGATATTTTATAAGAAATTATAGAATGAATATATTTTCCTTGTGTATATGTTAAACAGACCTGGATAAATATTGGTAAATTTAATTATAGCAAAGAGTCTTTAGCTTATCTTTTGAAGCTACTGGAATTATTGGTCTCTGTAGGTTTTTATATAAACAGTGAATTTGAATGACTGAAAACCATGTTAATTTTTAGAATTCATTTTCCTTACTAGAGGCTAGTGATGTATTAGTTTCTCAGAACAAACCTGTATAGGTTCTTAAATGAATTATCCAAAATGGAAGCATTTAAACACTTTTGAATTTACACCTATCTTTTGTGTTTGCTTTTTAAAATAAAATGCTTGTATTTGTATTCTCCATGTTTTGGAGTAATTATCCACAAGGTGTTCATAGGTCCTGTGGTTTTTCAGCTAAGAAGCAGAATCTCATTCAGTACATTTAGTTTTAAAACACAGATGTGAAGCCAAATTTCTGATGGGCTGTACTGGGACACAAAGAGTCCAGAGATGTTTATTCACAATGGGGTTTATTTTGTGTCTTGAAACACTTTGAAAAGTGTCTCAGTAAACCTGGACAGTACCCTCCTATCTTTAGAAGAATTTTATATGTATTTATGAAGATGATTCTGACTCTAGTCAACCAATTTTGGGGGACATGGACTAATTTGCATCTCTTCGGAATCATATTCTGCACGATGTGTATATAATACATCAAACTTAGAGGTGTGACTTAAAATTTAACTTTTTTTTAAAAAACTGGGAGATTCATAAAATTTGAACTTTTAAGTATAAAAAATTTGAAATTTTAAGCATAAAACCACTCCAATTTTTTTTTACTTTTACTTTTCTATCAGAAATATAGCTGGATTCACTTAAAAGAATATGTTTGGGTGTATATATAGATAGATATAAAATAAACAATTACCTTTAATAATACTTGTTACTTTCTGACAGTGGAGGTGAAGAATTTTTCAAATAGAAATTGTGCTTTGTCCAACCAAGTTGTCATGCTTA
The DNA here is from genome assembly GCA_029593785.1 of Cabassous unicinctus. Lineage (NCBI taxonomy): Eukaryota > Metazoa > Chordata > Mammalia > Cingulata > Chlamyphoridae > Cabassous > Cabassous unicinctus. The sequence goes on from JAQZBX010028171.1 coordinate 20,069, forward strand.
AAAGTTTACAATAAAAATTGTTGCATCTTGGTTGACCTTTAAAGTAGATATCTAACTACAGAATTCAAACTAGGAGAACTTAATGTTTGGATACACATAAAAACTTGCTTAAATTTTCATTATTAATATAGTACACTAAATTGGTAAATGACCAATTATCTTAGGACTTCTTTAAGGACATTTTTGGTACTAAGAATATATCTTAAAAATGATTCTAAATATGTAAACGCTATTGGAATAACACTGTTATACCCTTTAAACAAATATCAATGCCTTGAAGCTAATAAATTAGTTACGCAGTTAAAAAAAATCTTACAGTGAATGTTTAATGGAACACAAGATATATATTGTCTCATAATCTCCCCACAGATTATTTATTATTTACAAAAGGAAAATTGGTGAATTTTCAGTGGAGAAACTTGGCAGACTCCACCTTAATCAACTGCTCAAAATTCACTTCCCCAACAACACAGACGGACATAAAGTGCCTCCTGATGTGAAGCATCTGAGAACGACACAATATTCTTTCTGTGGTATTTCTACCAAAAGTGCATAAATTTAATTCAATCATAAGGAAACAGCATACAAGCAAAATTGAGTGATGTGGCGGCCATCAACGGAGGTGCTTAGCTCTCGTCAAAACCGACTACGAGACAAGGTCCGTGGCTGGTCAAGGAGGGATCAAGGATACCCGACTTGCAGAGGAGAGCTAAGCACTTCAGGACTTGGGGCCTAATTTCACCCTGTTTATACTCTTACAAAGGCCATTTTTAAGCTCCTTGAAAAATATGCCTCATCGGGCGCTGGACTGGTTAGTCAATAACGGGCAACTGGACCCCCCTTCTCTGCGGCAAAGCCGCTGGGTCAACCTAAGACAGGGGCCTGGCCAATTGCTGCCATGGTTTCCAATGACGGGTAAGATCCAACAGCCGTTTAGCACAGTCCTAACCTAAGACAGGCACAGTCCCCCCAAATATCATCAAGGCCTCTATTTCTCCCAACAGCTTAATCATAATGTTTTACAATAATGCTTTTCCTTTTTAATTGTCTACCTACATATAAAAACAACGGCCTGTTTATTGTAAATTATGATTTAACTACTAACCTAACTAGTTTAGGATTATTGCTACACAGTTAAAAAAAACAATAGTCTTGCAAATTTAACTGTACATATGATTTCGGTGTAATGCCATATCTTACAAATAACCCTGGTTAATTTAAGCCTATATAAAAAATAAATTTCTTTAGATCTTTGTAAGAATTTTAAAAAGTAAACTACAAACAGGAAACTACTGCCTAAAAAATAGTTCAAGATCTTAATAACTCTTTAGCTAAAAACATAAAGTTTAACCACAAGTCTAGCATATCTAATCTTAAACATCAAAGCAAGAACTACTATACCGTAAGAGTTAACATCCTGTCACCATAAAACTGAAAGCGCTTATCTCAAGTCTATATAACGTCTGCAACCTTACATAACTTCAAAGAGAATGCTTACGCTTGCCAAAAAATAAAATATAAAAACTGAGCTTATCTTACAATAAAGTCAGTCGTCAATTCTCACTCAATCTGGTGTGCGACTCATCACTCTCGCCAACGCCCTTAACCACCTTCAGCCTGCTCCCTCGTGCCTCGGCTAAACCGCGGCAGAGTGATATTCTACAAATAGCACACCTGTACTCTTCAACAATGGATTTAATAATTGCAAGGATGAAGAGAAAGTATGCTAACTCTGGAAATATTTAGAAAGTAAGTCTTTGGAGAGTTTTCTTTAGGTAGTATGTGCTACCATTTACGTGTGGGAAAGGACACAAATTTAGAGACCTGTTTATGCCTAAACTTTCTCTCCAAAGATGCTGAAGAAACTGGTAACATCAGTTATCTCTTGGGAAGAGAGGTGGAAAACTGGGGTTGGATTAAGAACCGTGTTTCACTCTAATCTTCTTTTAGTTTTTATTGTATTACCAAATATACAACTCAAAATTTCTTAATTTAACCATTTTCAAGTGTACAATTCAGTGGCATTAATTCTATTCACAATATTGTGCTACCATCACTGACATCCATTCCCTCAACTTTTTCATCACCTCAAACAGAAACTCTGCACCCATTAAGCAGAGTTTTTCCCTTTTCACCTCCCCCGCTCCACCATGGCCACTGGTAACTTATAATCTACTATCTGTCTTTAAGAAGTTTGCTTATTATTGGCATTTCATAAAAGTGAGATCATACAATCATGCAGTATTTACCTTTTTGTGTCTGGCTTATTTCACTCAACATGACAACTTCGGACTTCATCCATGTTGTAGCATGTATGAGAACTTCATTCATTTTTATGACTGGATAGTATTCCATTGTGAGTGTCCGGAGGTGTCATTTAAATGATGGGAAAGACTGATAGTCAATATATCACACAATAGGCTTGAGAGAGCCATGTAGCTATTGCAAGTAAATAGTTGTACAGTGGGTTGCTGCTCAGTGGAGAGTTCTAGACTGAAGATACAAACCTGGTCTTTCAACTTTTGCAAAGAAAGAGAAAATGCAATATTGAGAAGTCAGATTCTAAGGAATGTATCCTAGCAATAGATTACATGTTTAAAATGACATTTGTACAAATTATTCTTTGAAACAGTGTTTTTAATATTGCAGATTGTAAATCACCTTAATAGGCATTGATAGAGTGGTTAAATATATAGTAATATGTCAATAAATGGGATATTATATGGTTGGTAGGAAAGGATGGGACAACTTTATATATTCTGATATAGAATGGTATACAAGGGGTAATGTTCAGTGAAAAAATAAAAGGTGCAGAACAAAATGTAAAAAATAAAATAAAATAAAAAATCCAGGTCTGATCAGAGCACAGGAAAATAGACACTTCCATATGTCTTGGAGGAGGGAAGGTCAGAATTGGTGCAGCCTTTAGGAGAGGAATTTGCCAAAAATTTTCTAATAAAAAATGCACTTATCCTTTGACTCAATAATTTCATTAATCTTACAGACATACTATGCCTGCAAACATATTCCAATAGTATATAGATTGCTAAAATAAAGATCTCTACAAGGATTTCTTAATTGCATTCACCTAGTTTATTTACTTTTAGTTCTTTATAAATCTAGGGTTCTACTATAAATGATATCATAATTTTACTAATAAAGTATTCTAATACACCATTTAGGGGTCATGGCAAAGAGAATTAACACTATTGAGTCCCTATTAAGTGCTAAGTACTGTGCAAGGGACTTTAGCTTAACCTCTTCAATAATCCAGCAATTTTGATATGATTTTTCCCCATTTTTTTTAGGCAAGAAAACTGAGGCTTAGAGAGGTCACATTACTGGTTCAAGGTCATGGCTGACAAGTGCAGAATCAAGCTCTAGGATCCTTCCTCATTGCCAGATTTCTTTTCGTCCACCAAAAAAAGGAACATCTGACAGTAATAATGCTTTTTAAAAACATCAACACTAGAGTTCTGAGTAAACTTATCTTTTTTTAATACAACACTTTTAAAAATCAAGAAAGAATAGGGACCATTATGTTGACAGATTATGTAGGAGGAGCAAATTCTATGAAAAATCAGTTCCAATATTTTCAGCCAATTTCAATGACTGAAAGGAGTGGAAAAACACTCGTGATGATTTTCTAGCTCTTTTCAGCTGCTTTTCTCTTGGCACATGAAACTTCCATCACGGTCTCACAGCAGTGGAAGAATTATTTCCATACCTCAGAGGAATTGAAGATTTCTTTCTAATAGCTCTGTTCAGCTCTTGAGTAAATAGAAATAATTCCACCACCTCTTTCAAACTTAGTCCCTCGTATGCATAATAACGGATGCTAGACGATGTGTAGAAATGTGTGGCTGAGCTCAGATTCACAGCCTGAGGTTACAAGGCTCCATGCCAAGTTTTCACCTATATCGAATCATTCAGCAGGCTTAACCACTCTGCCTCTACCCAAAGGAAAATACTAATGTGATTTAACTGCAGTTAAGAATTCCAGTAGGTACTTAATAAATGTGGCATAATGTTTTCCATGCGTAGAGAAAAGGAAATCATTTTGCTAATCTATGCCTCACTCCAAACAATCACATTTCAGAGCTCAATCCCTAGTCAAAGCTGGAGCAATTTAATGAACATTAGGTTTATTTGGTATAAAAAATGTAATTATCGGAAATACAATCAATTCATAGAAAAAAGAGCTTAAAAAAGGTTTTCATGTCTAAAGCACGTAAAGAATATTAGGCAAGTTTTGTTTTATAAAATCATGTTAAGACTCTGCTCATCACTTCTCTTTGACTTCATTATTTAAAATAATTGCAATGACATGATGCAGGTGGAGGGAATTAAGCTAATAATGTAGAGAGAAGGAAGAAATTCGCTGTGCAAATGAGAGTGAAAGTCTAGCGAAGGGAACTACATGAAAGGGGATAAAGGTCTGGAAGAGAAAGTGTTTCTGGCTAGATCTGCGGAACTGCAGGCAGCGTGATTATAATCCTGTTTGTAGCTTGTCTGTGATCTTTTGCCAAAGTCAGATAATTTAGCAACGGTAGGAATAAAGGAATGATTTACCTTATAGCTAACATGGCAGGAAAATCATTTGACCGTGCGTTTTGCAGGCAATGGGACGGTGGAAACAACAGCCAAGCATTTACAATGAAAAGGTAGGATCGTGTACAATGAAAAACTATTCCAGAGAACTTCTAAGGAGTTGAGAATACAAATTTGAAATGAAGAAAATCAAGGCCAAATGACGAGGTCAGTGTCAAAATGTCTTAACTTGGAAATTCACAGGCAAATATTTCAGTTAAAAAGACAATCTAAGGAGTTGTTGCTTCTACCAGGATGACTTAGCAAGTCGTGACTTCAAAGTGAGCACCCCAGCATTGAAAGGATGATTCTGTGTGTTCCTCCACTTGGGTCAGGAATGGGGATGGAGAGAACAGATGGCTGTGATCAATTTGACTGCCTCTTTGGGAGGATGGTGTAAACCATGTTGTAAGCTAAAGAGTAAAACATATGAGTACTTTTAAGGAGGTGTTTAATGCTCAAGGTTGTTAGATAGGATGTTTTACCCAGTAGAAATGGGTTTGAATATAAATGGCCCTAGTGATGGGAAATGCTTCAAAAGTAGCTGTGGATAGGCAAAACTGAAGAGTTTACTGGTAGAGTGCCCAAGACCATAAAAGCAATGGGGATAGTCTGAAGAAAAGACAAATGGAACAAATTCTTGTTGGGATTTTAGAAACTGGGTTTTATTCTACAAAGTGTTTACCTAATTAAGATAAAAATATACTTTATGATAAGGGTGGCCCCATTTGTTTTCAGCATTACAGTGTGGTCAGTTACAAAAAAATAAGCACCTGCATTTTCTCATCTTCTTTACAGCTAGGGTTGGTCACAAGATATCAATCCACCAATGATGCATCAGCAGAAAGGATTGCACAGGCTTTCAAAGGTCATCAAAGGCTATCGCCACAACTGCAACATGTTCTTTTGCCCTTCACCTTCCCTACTTCCTCTGATATATGTATAGGTTGAACTGCAGATGCCATCTTGGTACCATGAAAACAAGAGCCAAGTAGAAGCTCATCCTGAGGGTGGCCAAGTAGAAGCTCAAGTCTTTGATTTACATGAAGTTGCCAGGTCAGTCCTGAATCACCTACTTAAATTCTGCATGAGATTAAAAAAAAAAAAACACCCCTAATTTAAGTAGTTGATTTTCTTGGAGTACAGGGTGTGGGTCTCTGTTACTCAAAGACAATCCAATTCCTCTCTTACACAGAGTAATAGATACACATTTGACATTTCCTCTATCATTTTACTGCTAGGGATCCACACCTTTGTTTTAACAAGCTCAAATGTGAAAAATGTAAAAATTCCCTGCAAGATCACATTAAGCTCTGTAGAAGTAAATAGTATCTGACCACTTTGCTACCAAAGCTAACCATTTAGCCAACAGTCACTGAAGGAATATTACTTTTAAGAGTACTTTGTAGGTCATTCCCCAGCCTAGAGTTTGCAATGAAAAGGAAACACTATTTGCAATGGAAAACTAGTCAAGAGAACTTCTTAGGAGTTGATAATTGTTGGGGATTGAATCACGTCCCCCACAAAAGGCATGTTTAGGTCCCAATCCCTAGTGAGGTTACTTCATTTAAGGTGTGGCCCAACTGAATCAGGATAGGTCTTATCCTATTACTAGAAGCCTAAGAGGGAAGGTCATAGGAAGGAAAACCATGGGGAGCAGCCAGAAGCTGGAAGTCAACAGAACCTGGAAGAGAAAGAAGAAGATGCTGCCACGTACATTGCCATGTGACAGAAAAACCAAGGAATAATGACCACCATCAGCCAGCCCCAGAAAGCCACACTCTTCCGGTAGAAAGCAATGTCTTGTTGATGTGTCAGTTTTGACCTTCTCCTAGCCTCAAGACTGTGAGCCAGTAAATTCCCATTGTTTAAGTTAACCCATTATATGCCATTTGTTTTACTAGCCCTGAAACTAAAGCAAAGGTATTTGGCAAAATCAAGCAGCCGTTCTTGATAAAAACTCTTAGGATCATAGGAATAGAAAGAAACGTCCTAAATATATGAAAATACAGAGTTAACATCATACTCAATGGTGAAAGACTGAAAGCTTTCACTCTAAGATCAGGAACAAGACAGGAAGGCCCACTGTTCACTGTTACTCAACATTGTGCTAGAAGTTTTAGCCAGAGCAATTAAGCAAGAAAAAAGAAATAAACAGAATCCATATTGGAAAGGAAGATGTAAAACTTTCCTTATTTGCAGATGACATAATCTTACATATATTAAAAATACTTAAAAAATCTCCTACAAAGCTACTGAAGTTAATAAACAAATTCAGCAATGTGGCAGGGCACAAGATCAAAGGCAAAAATCAGTACTGTTTCTGTACATTAGTAATGAACAATCTGAAGTGGAAATCAAGAAAAACAATTCCATTTACAACAGCAACTACAAGAATCAAACATCTAAGAATAAATTTAACAAAAGATGTAAAGGAGCTATACAGAGAAAACTACAAAACATTGCCAAAAGTATTCAAAGAAGACCTAAATAAATGAAAGAACATTCTGTGTTCATGGATTGGTAGACTTAATATTGTTAAGATGTCAATTTTACCCAAAAGTGATTTACAGATTCAATGCAATCCCAATCAAAATTCCAAAGCCTTCTTTGCAGAAATGGAAAAGCCAATTATCAAATTTTTATGGAAGGGTAAGGGACTCTGACTAGCCAAAACCATCTTGAAAAAGAAGAATGAATTTGAAGGACTTACACATCCTGATTTTAAAACTTATTACAAAGCTACAGTAATCCAAACAGCATGTTACTGGCACAATGACAGATATATAGACCACTGGAATAGAATGAAGAGTTCAGAAATCAACCCTCCCATCTACAGCCAAAAGATTTTTTACAAAGTTGCCAAATACATTCATAGAGAAAGAATAGCCTCTTCAATAACTGGTGATGGGAAAACTAGATATCCATTTACAAAAGAATGAAGGTGGACCCCTACATCACACTATATACAAAAATTAACTCAAAATGGATCAAAGACCTAAATGTAAGAATCAAAATTATAAAACTCCTAGAAGAAAACAGAGGGAAGTACCTTCAGGACCTTGTGTTAGAGCAGCAGTGGTTTCTTAGACTTTACCCCAAAAGCATGAGCAAGAAAAGAAAAAAATAGACAAATGGGAATGCATCAAAATTAAAAATTTCTGTGCTTCAAAAGACTTCATCATGAAAATAAAAAGACCACCTACAGAATGGGAGAAAATATTTGGAAACCACATATATGATAAGGGTTTAATATACAGAATATATAAAGAAATCTTACAACTCAACAACAAAAAGACAACCAACTCAATTTAAAAATGGGCAAAAGACTTAAACAGATATTTCTCCAAAGAAGATGCACAAATGGTAAAAAAAAA
>JAQZBX010028172.1:9942-28039 GCA_029593785.1 Cabassous unicinctus
TTTGCTTGCAAGTTACTTTAATAGGACCCTTAGCTGTCAATGTGGATCCCTGAGAGGTCTGTTCTACTTTACTCCCTTTTATCATTTGTCCTTTCATTATCTTTCTTACTCAGGCTCTGTTTCTGTCTACATCACTCAAATCAGTCATGGCCTCACCTATTACATATAGTTTTGGGGTCACTAATGGGCTTAAAAAGGGCCACCAGAGCACCATACCATTCCTTGGCCCCAGAATTTATAATTTTCTCCCTAATTTCTTCTGTAAACATTACATGGTTAGGCACTGTAAAGTTATGATCATAAATATCTTCTTTTATTCCTAATTCCCATAGCATGACCTGGGCTTCCTCTATAGTTCTCAACCCAGTGACACCTCTTGGTGTCATCCAAATATCTTAACATGCAAAAGTCAACCAGACCGTGAGGGAACTTGTCCCTGGGGTATTCTGCAAATTATGCAATTTTTGCATTAAATCAGGACTGGTAGTGACATTACTCAGTTTTTCTGCTTCCCTGGGAGTTCGGCTGATCCCATCATCTCCTCAGTCTAAAATCTTACCTTACCTAGAGATTCACTAGGTTGTTGCAGGAAAGATTTTCCTATTCAAACATTTTTTGAGCAGAATATTCTCTAACAATCAGTTTCATTAATAGGTTCACCATTTAAGACTCCTGCTTGTGCTGGATGGTATACTTGGGATATAGCTTTCCTCTGTATAAGGGACCAAACCCAAGGATTTTGGTCTCTTCTTCAACAACTTCTACATCAATATTGCTATTCTTATCTTCCCAAGGGTTCCTTGTTTTCATATCCCAAACTTTTGTAGCTATTATAGTCCCATCTCTTGGATGTGTTTGTTTAGTACCCTCTAACTTTAAGAAACAACTGGCCAGTATTTCCATGTCTTCCTCCCTTTCATCTAGTTGTTCTGAGAAACCTGTTACTAAAGTGGAGTTTGAAGTAAGGTATCTCTTTCTAGTTATAATTGCTCCTTCAATCTGCATATTTCATTGTCTTACTTGAGACGTGAGATGGTATGCTCTAGCTAACCCCACTACCCATAACAATGACCAGCCAATTACTTTAGCAATGCACTTATTAAATTTCTTAAATTTCATAATCTTTTTTTATTGGAATATGTGCTCTACTACTTCTGGCATTTTTGAGATGTCCATGTACTCACACGGAGGTCTGCAACAATCAATCAGGCAACTCTTCCCCAAACAAAGTTAGAAGGCCACTCCGATATTCCCCCTGCACATTTACCACCCCAGGTGAAACTTTGGTCTGATGAATCCTGCCAACTAAACCAATTGTTCTGAGTATAGCAAGATTCTATATGAAACTAGGGCTTCACACTGAACTGAGAGGGATATGTTAGACTAAAGAATGACTCGGACAAGTCTAGCTTAGTGAGTGAATGAGGATTAGGAGTTTATACCAGGTCATTGTCCTCAGCAGTGGAAGGAGAGACAATTTGGAAACTTGATTGTCCCAACCTAGGGAAAAGATGGTGGGACTTTTATCATGGGTAAGCATAACTCTAAAAGAATGCAGCACTTTGCTCAAGATTAAAGGTGCATACATTTATAGATGTTTATCATCGTATGCAGGGGTGCATGTGACTTTTATAGAATGCCTTGATTACACTAAAAGAAGCAGTTGTTTATATTGTTTATGCAAGGAGGAAAAGGTCAGATATCTACAGTTTTATTGACTTTAAGATCTACTTGTTCTCAGGCAACTATTTCCTGAAACATGTCTTGTGACTAGCTGTATGTAGCTTACAGTTTAATTTAAGGAAAGGGCAGTACGAGTTGGGGAATATTTAATTTTCTATGCCTCAACTCCATCATCAAATGGAAATGGATTATAAAAGATCAGGTTCTACCTGGCCCTGAAGGCACCAATAAGTAATTGAACAAGTGCCTCAAATGTTTATGGTCTCCACTTCTTCCAGCTTATATTCTCTCTCCCAGCCAGCAGCTATGGCTTTTTACAGAGTTTCTTAAAAGAAGTGAAAACTTGGGACTTGTTTACAGAGGGTTTTGCAGAATATACAGACACCATCTATAAGTGGACAACTATGGCAGTACAGCCCCTTTTTGGAAAATCCCTGAGGGACTGTATTGGAGGGTAATCTCCCCAGTGGGCAGAACCTCAGGCAGTGTACCTGGCAGTTTACTTTGCTTGAAGGATAAATGGTCAGAGATGCATTTGTATTTGGATTCATGGGCTGTGAACTGTAGTTTGGCTGGATGGTCAGGTTTGGAAGGAACATGGCTGGAAAATTGTAGACTAATTGGTCTGTTTAAGAACTGTGTGGATAGAATGTTCTGAATGGATGAAAACTATGAAAATATTTGAATCCCATGTGAATGCTCATGACACAGTGTCTTTAGCATAGGAAGATTTTATAATTAAATGGATGTTCTTTAAATACCAGTCAGACTTTTTCCAGTCATTCTTGTTACTGTCCAAAGGGCTCAAGAACAAACTGGCCATAGTGATAAGGATGGTGATTATCCATGGGCTCAGCAACATGGACTTCTACTCACCAAGGTTGACCTGGGCAATCCCCCTTGCTGAGTGTCCAATCTGTCAACAACAGAGTCCCACACTCAGTCTCCAATATGTAACCATTCCTCAAGGTGATCACCGTGCTACCTGGTAGAAAGTGGTTAACATTGGAACAGAAATCTGCCCACAGGAACACAAAACGTCATGTTCTTCCCACATGCAAAATACATTCACTCATCTACTTACCCAAAATCCTTAAGTCACTTCACAAACATCTCTAAGTCCTAAGTCAGGTCAAAATCTGCTGTGACTGTAGTCCAACCTGGGGAAAAATTATCTCTAGTCTTTTGAACTGTGAAACCTTTTAAGAGTTATCTAGTTCCAAAATACAGCATTTGGACAGACATAGCATAGACATTCCCATTCCAGAAAAGAGGAATAGGAGGGTAAAAGAGATTAAATTTTCAAAGCAAGTTTGAAATACAGCCTGGCAAATTCCATTAGATTTCAATGTCTGAGATTCATCTGTGGATCAATGCTTTGACCTCTGGGCCTGCTGGAGTGACATTCCCCCCAACCCCCCTTTTCAAGCATATTGATGGTGATTCTGCTCTCTACAAAGAATAGTATCCAAGTACCAAGCATTGGGATCCTGGGCAGGCACTCTGTGAAAAACACACCCTCTTGCATTGGGGTGGAAGCTCAAGTCTTCCTGAACATCTAGGCAGAAGGCCTGCCCCCACCAAGTCCTGTGTTAGAAATCCTGCCTTACCCAAAATCTTGGCCTGAGGGGATGGCTTCAGTGGAGTCTTCTAATTCCGTGGTTCTGCTGTTGAAGTCCTTTTTTTGCCTTTCTGTTTTCTGTCTCTACCTCCTTCTATCCAGCCTGGCATGTTATCCACTCATACAAAATTCTCAAAAACCTTGTCAGTTTTGCATTAGGTTCAAGGGTATCAAAGTTCTCAGAGAAAAGGATTTTCCATAGATCCTTTCCACACAAATATATTTTGAATCCTTACTAGAAGACAGCTTAAGGGAGATTTCCAGAATGATGACAATATTCTGCTTCTGAGCCTTGATTCTGTTTAAAGGACTATTTTCTGTTCATGCAAATTCATTTTCACTTATGATATATGTACTAATTTATATGCATAAATAATCAATAAATTTTAAAAGGAAACATTATTTTTGAAGCTTTTTAAAATAAGGTACTTAAAAGCTCTTTAAATCATTTATCATCTTAATGATTCTCCTATTAAATAAATAATAAATATATTTTTGAAATGTATTTATTTTATACCTATATATGTCAAGTTTTTAACCTTTTGAAAATTACATTTCAGCAATTTAGTTCTTCCAGCTTCTCTCAGATTTTAAAATTTCTTTTTCATTTCAATTGATTTTTCTTCATATTTGCCCTTTTCATGTTTTCTATCCTTAACTGTGCTTTCTCTGATGGCTAATCACTCTCACATTTTACTAAATTATACTCAATTTCTGCTTGTTTTGTATCTAATTTATTACTGAGTTTTGTGACTCAGATTTTTATATCCTCCTGATATAAAAAATATATATATATCATCTGATTTCTGAAATATATATTATTATATTAATGCCTTAGCTTTTATTTATTTTTTCATTATTATATGATGTTAAAGTATTTATTTGCTTGCCATATTGTCTTTTTATGCTCTGAAGTTATTAAATTTTGTAACACTTTTTGTTCAATTTATCCCTTAGTTCTTATATTTTGATTTCATTGTAATTCTTTCATTCACCCGTGTTTAAATGTGATTATTATTCTGACTATAAGCAGGATGTACAAAAATAGGTTAAGAATGGGTCAAGGGACAGGGATCCAAGATGGTGGAAGAGTAGGGAGCTCTAAGATTTAGGTTATTTTACAGGAAAGCAATAGTCCATCAGGATCTATCTAAATCAACTGTTTGAGGGCCTCTAGAGACCAGAAGAACACCATACACCATCCAAAGTAGAGTGGAAGGTTGAGACTGAAAAACCTTTGGTGAAGATTTGTGAAGTAGATTTCCCCATGCTCCAGAGGCTGGTGCTCTTCCCACACTTGTGTGGCAGGCCACCTCGGGAACCACTCCCTGGCTGTTAATAGAAGCCCCATTTCCCAATAGCAGGATAGGGGGCATTGCCTCGCACTGACTATGGCTATTGATTAGCACTTTCCTTTAGTTGGATTCCATTTTAAGCACAGCTAAAGTTTAAATCCACCCAAGTGTGAAAGAAGCCAGCAGCCTTCCTATACCGTTGGATTGATTTAAAATCTACCCCTGGCAGGTGTGAAGAGGGTTGATTGAAAAGCACACTAAATTTTCCCAACAATACAGATAAGTTTCAGTTGCCCAGGTTAGATAACCATAAGCAGCTACTGCACAAATCCCTGCCATAACTAAGGAAGAAATTGAAGCTGATTGAGAGACACAGTGGCCTTCTGAACAGAAGGGATCAGTTTCAGCACACCCAGCCTGGAGAGATATCTGTGGTGACTGCTAAGGACCCCAGCCCAGGAACAGATTGAAAGAAACTATAACCACAAGTAATGTACAGCAGTTGAAGTACCAGGCTAGCTACCCAAACCTCAAAAACTGGGTCATCTGACTCTAACACTGGAGGGGTCAGCTCTGCCATGAGTGCTGAGGCTTACTAAGGAACCCACACCTCTGAGCTTGTCACCAGAACCACCATAGCATTCTAGATGAGCAGTTCCTGGGAGAAAGCTGCCTGAACAACAGAGCATTGGGGAAGCAGATGGAAGTTGAAAAGCAAGATGGCATTCTTGACTTGCTCACAACCAAAGTGGACAAGTTAGATGTTAGTATGAAAAGCACAGAAAGAAAAGTTCTACTTTAAAGACACCTTTAAAGAGAAGGTTTTCCACTTCGTATGTTGAAAAGATTAGAAACATCTCTTTTGTAACTCCCAAGAAGTGTCACTCATCATTTTAGTATATAATTTAACATATTTTCAAATGTTATACTAGAGTGGGCTTTAAGAAATTTTGTCATTATGAGGAAGCTTGTGTCCCACTTTTTATCAGGGCTGACACCTATCTGAGTTCTTTCAAGTGAATATTTAAATGTTTCAGGCTGTTCATAGGAACCTGGGAGCCTGGCACTAAATATTTTGGGCTTTTACTTACCACCTTGGACTGTGAAGAAGAAATTGCATTTCTCACTTTGATGTGTATATGAAAAGAAGCAGGCAGAATTCCAGTCTTGGAACCAGCAACTTGGTTTCACGGTGTGTTTTATTTCTCTCGTTACAAGGTCTTATAATGAGTCAGAACTCTAAGAGACGGTGTAAGCCAGGAGCATGGGGTGGGGAGGGGTCTTCCCACACTCTTGTTTAGCAGTCAGCATCCCACCCCCACCCCCCAGCCACACCTGCACATTGTTTCTGTTTTTATTCACCCCTGGCAAAGGATCGTTAAATTTGAAAATGGAACAAATAGGCACTCCTTGCTGTTTTATGGATAAATGTTACCTCTCCCACTCAGACCCTTACATCCCTGGTATGTGTTTTATAAGAGGAGTTTAGACCAGCCCTGCTCACAGTGGTGATGGGAAATGCATAGGGAATTGGATGAGCCAATTCTCCCCATCTCTGCACAGGAAGAGATTCTGCATCTGAGTGGCCTTGTAGAATTTGCAGGAATGTAGTATCATATAAACATGACCATGCAATGGGCTTCCTCCTCCAAGTGCTCCACCCCTCTGGGTATCACCCCACTGACCCTCTGGTACGGCAAGGATTATTCAGTGTCTGAGGTCTCCTGGCTTGTCCAGGTATCTCAGCCCCCACAATGCATCTCTTTTTTCTCTGTCACCCATTTTAGGAGTGGAACTCCACAAATGTTTCTGACTTTGTATACAGGGATTTGTCAAGAATGGAAGGAAGGAAGGAAAGGATGGAGGAAGGGAGGGAGGGAGAGAGAGAAGGAGGGGGCTAGGGAGGCCCAGACACAAAAATTTTAATGGGCCCAGCTTGATTTCTCCTTTTATATTACATAAAGAATCATTTAAAAGTATTGAGTACAATTAATTTCTATAATAAAATTAAATCATTTGAGTTGGTACCTCCAGTGAAATAATTAAAGCCAGAAGACTCCTGTTTTTTAAAAAAAAACAAATTAATTAAAATATTTGGAAGCTGATGAAAGGGACCAATTTGACTAAGAAATATCAGGAAATGGTTTGAAATAACAAACTTTGCTTATTTGAGGTTGCACTCTGCAGCCTAGAAATAATAGTCCCTTAAGGCAAAAAGTTCATGCTACAGCAATGCATTCATGTTTATGTAGCAATTTCAAAAGTGCCATCACCTGATGCATGAACTTTAGAAAAATACTGTCATCTTTCATCAGCAAACAAATTTGTGTGATCACCAGTCATTTCCCAGCCCCTAAGGGAGTAACATCTCTGTCCTTGTGACAATCCCAGGAAGTGAGGATGTGATCAAAGGTACAGTGAGAAGATGCTTTATCAGATAATTTTGACATTATTATTCTTTTGATAACTGAAAAAAAAAAGGAAAATTTTAAGCCTACACCCAGCCCAAAGGAAACTAGTCCTGAAGGTTTCAATGAAAAGGCTGCCCAAAGGTATGAAAAATGAACAGCCTTGAGTACATTTCCACTCATTCTGATGTTTTCCATTTTCTTTCCTCTTTGACACTTTTCATATATATAATATTAAATTTTCTCTTTATTATCATTAGTCATAGATTCATGGAGATTAGTAATTATACCTAATACCTAAACTTCTTTTTCAAATAACTATGGATAAAGGCCACCACCAAACCCTCTTCAACAGCCTTCCTGAAGAAATTGCAATTTTATATACTGGGATTAGTTATTTAACTGACTTGAAGTAAAGTAGCATCTTTTTTGTACCTTCCCTGCCTTTTGTTGGATTGATAAAGGCAATCACTCCCCCCACCCTTTTTTTAACCCCAAGCATGTAGAAGGACAGTTCCCCTAACATGTCTAGAAATGTCTTCCTTTGACATGGTGGAAGACTCCTCTTTTCTAAGTTCATATCTGGCAGCCTGTCTTTACACAGCATGATGGCCAGCCACAGTAGCCAGCCTTCTTCTTTCTACTGGATCTTCAGCCCCTTCTCCCTGGCTTTTAGGACTGATGCTTACCATACTTTATAAATCAAAGTTGCTTGTGCATTTTCACAAAGAATGAAGGGAGACCTGAGAATGCTCCAGAATTATTTCACTTGAGGATTGTGATCAGAAGGGAAACATTCTGCCCTCTAGATTAGACACTTCAAATGGAGATGCTCAACAAAGGACTAGGCCTGAGGTTGGCTGCCGGATGCCCTCGGTACCACAGCCTAGACCAATGAACTCCCTCCTCCAGGTAAGGTCCACAAGACAGATTTTGATTTCCACAGTTGAGATGGAAACAAACTGTGGCTTTCAATATGTGGGTGTACTAATTTTAAATTACATATTAAGTGTGCTACTAACTCAAAATGTGTGCATTCTCCTAGAGGAAGTTATTTGTAACCTCTAGTACTTTGTGACTTAATAGCAGTGGGTGTACTTGTAGGTGTCCTCTTTGCATTCTGTTGGAAAGGAGAACTGGAATGAGCTCAGGTTGCAAAAAATAAAACTAAAAAAATATTTAAGGTGCATTTAATTTCTCTTTCTCTAACTTCTTTTTGTGAATATGTACATTTAAGTGTACACTAAACCAGTTTTAGTAGAAATTATAATTTGCTGATAAATTACTTCTCCATAGACTCTTTAAAGTTACCAGCGTTGTTCAGCATCTTCAACTGTGATGAATGAATTGTCTTGTGTCCAGAATGATGAGGAGGTTATTGTAAGTGCTCATGGGTGGATGGGGGAAGGTTGGCCCTTTATTCATAGTCTGTATCAGAACAGCTGTTCTCATATTCAGTACATTCAATTCAACAAATGACCATATTCCATGAAATAAAAGGTGAAACTCATTTAAATTTAAAGAAAGAGAGGATATGTCTAAATTTCTGTTGAGTGGAAAAAAGTTAAATGAACCACCAAATGATACAAATTTCATAAATTAAAGCAAATTATATAACTATATAAGTAGGAAAAATCTTACATCCATCTATCTATCCAAGTACATAAATTAAATGCATTAAAAAAGGATTTGGAAAAAAATAAAAATTTCATGATAATCAATAGGCTTTACCTATAGATTAGGATAGCGGGATTTTGAGTCAATAGAAACATAATTTATTTGTAATAATATGTTTATTATAAAAAATATGACAAAACTTTTTAAAAAGTGGGTGATTGAGCTATAGTGTTTAGTTGTTTATTATACAATATGTGTATGTGTGAATAGTTTTCTTTCAAATATTTTAAAAAGTGAAATTTTGTGAATCAATGACGAGATTAGATCCAATAATTAAGAGTGTAAGAGTTTTATCTGCTTCTCTGATGTTAAATAGCATATTAACATCTTAGAAGTGTAAACTGTTTCTTGGAAAATAATTGTTAACTTCAAATGAGAGTTTGAGCTGTAAAAGAAATTATCAACAATGTTAAGTATAAAAGCAGCATTTTAAAATCAAAATTGTTGCAATGTTTAAGGAATGTTAAACAGACAAAGAAGTTTCCAGAGCTGAGGATATAATGAATGTATTATCAATTGTACTTCTAATGCACATGGTACTGACTGTGTCTTTGGCCACATGAAAAATATCATAAAGGAGAAATCGCAAAAGGAGCAGCTACATGATTTTCATGTGAACACTTGGACTACCAAAACAGGCCTCAAGGATTTAAATTCATTGTAACGAGTAGCTTAATGTTGATAACAGCAATGTATTAGAGTTCCAAATTCTCCTCATCTTTACCAACTCTTAATATTTGATGTTGTTTTTTTTTTAAATAATAGTTATCATTGCAGGTGTGAAGTAGTATCTCATTGTGGTTTTTATTTGCATTTTCTTAATGAACAGTGATTTTGAGCATTTTTTCTTTTGCTATCGGTCATATGTTTATCTTTGAAGGAAAGTTTATTCATATCATTTGATCATTTATAAATAAGGATATTTGACTTTTTTTGGTGAATTGTAACAGTTCTTTATATATTCTGGTTATTAAAACTTAACCAGCTTTATGTTGTGATGGTATGAAGATGTGTATATCCTCAGAAAACATGTTCTTAAAGTTAATCCAATCCTGTGGATGTGAACCTATTTTAATTAGGATATTTTGATTAGACTAATTCAGTTAAGGTATGACCCACCTCAATCAGGATAGATCTTAATCCTATTACTGAGGTCTTTTCTAAGATAAATATATTAATGCAGAGAGAAAAAAAAAAATGACAGACAAAGCAGCCTGAAGCTGAAATCAGTGAAAACTGGAAGAGAAGGGAGAAATGAGGCAACAAGGACATGTGCATTGCCATGTGTCAAGCTAAGCCCCAAGATTCACTGGTAATAAGCCCCGGAATGCCATAGTCTTGGGGAGAAAACATTGTTTAAATGGTGCCTTGATTTGGGCATTTTCCCTGCCTCAAAAGTGTGAGTAAATAAATTCTCATTGTTTAAGACAAATCATTTCATGGTTTATGCTAAAGTAGTCAAGGAATCCAGAACATATTTTAATAAGTATTTTCTTTTATTGTGTAGGTTTTCATTTCATTTTATTGGTAATGTCTTTTAATGAACAAATATTTCTAATTTTGATGAAGTTCATCTTATCTATTTTTTTCTTTGCTCCTCTTGCTTTTGGTATCATAGCTATGAGATTACTACCAAATCTAAGGTTATGAAGGTTTCTCCCTATATTTTCTTCTAAGGATTTTATGGTTTCAGATGATAAGTTTAGGTCAATGATCCATTTTAAGTTGATTTTTGTTGATGGTGTGAAGTCGAGTTCAAAGTACATTGTTTTGCATGTGCATATCCAGTTTTCTCAGCACCATTTACTGAAGAAACCATTCTTTCTGCAATTAATATACTTGTCAACCTTGTTTAAAATTAACTGGCTATAGGTGATGGATTTATTTATGAATTCTCAATTTTTTTCCATTGGTCTATGTTTATACCAAGAACTAGCAGAAGAAACTTGTGTGCAATTAGAAAAAGCATAAGGGAAAGACCAGAAGGTAGAGGTCAGTGGAAACCAGAAAAGCAGATGCAAGGAGGGAGAGATTACTATGTGACAGAAGGCAGAGTTGTAAACCAAAGGACCCCAAGAATTTAGGCAGGCCACCAACAGATGGCTACAGACTTTGGGAAGACCATATTGCCTTCCCAAAGCCTTGATTTGGGACACTAGCTTCTGAGGCAATATATTCTTGTTTCTTAAGCCCACTCATTATGTGGTATTCATCACAGCTACCTGACAGCATGTGTGAGACCTCCAACTCTGTTCTTTGTTTTCAAAATGATTTGTCCACTCAGAATCCCTTGTAATTCCATAGGAATTTAAGGACTGGCTTTTCCATTTCTGAAATGTAATCAACCATTTTTAATATGATAATGTCCCTCTGTTAGCATGCCCTTTTTCTTATACCTACAGTCCAGAAACAGCTATGTTTACCATTTTGAGAACTAATTGGTTGTTTTCCTGGATCAATGTTCTGATATCCTACTTCCATATTTTCCTTGCCTCCTCTCCTCAGAGGAGACTAAAAACCTTTTCTACCTGTGATTCTCACATGATTGCTATCACTGTGTTCTATTTTATGAAGCTCTTTTCTCATGTATTTGCAACCAAGGACCAATATCTCATTAGGTACTGATAAAATGGCCTAGATTGTTTATACTGCACTGATATAAATCCTGATTTTTGCCTAAGAAAAAGGATGTGAAGAATGCATGAAAGAGATTCCTAAATAACTCATGCCACTCTTGCAAACTAAGGTAAGTTTATAATCACAACTGTATTTATTTAAGGGTTTAAAAATTCTTCTGAAAATCCTGCTGTTCAATGAAGGGTAAAAAATGACTATTTTTTCTTTAACTTAACTTTAGTGGGATAAATTATAATGCATTTTATTTCAACCCAAAATATCCAGCCACTTATTCCACATATAAAAAGTATCAGTTTTAAGAATAAACCAAACATATTTCATAAACTATAATTTGAAAGTAAATAAATATATCCTAGTTAGTAAAGTGTGTCATTTCCAAAAAAAGGAAGAGACAGCTTAATGGTCATGGAGTTATCCAAGAATAATTTCTTGGGAGGAACTAGAGAATCAGACCATCCTCTTAGCCATCTCCATTCATTATTTAATGTTTAAAGGTTTTATAATTTTTCCCTTTAATTATACCATTTCTCCATCAAATTCACAAACATTTGGACCCTATATTTTATCTTCACCTTAAAGCAGAGGTGAAGGTGTCCATGGAAAAATTTCAGGGGGTCTGTGAACTTGGATTGAAAATTTAAAAAACGTTTTTCTTGTGGGGATGTTTCAGTGTAGGTGCATCATAAAACTATGTGAGAAGGGGTCCATGATTTCACCTGACTCCAAAGGAGCCCATGGAACAAAAACAGTTAAGGAACCCTGCCTTAAAGTCTTTTTAAATCACTGGAAAATAAAATTGCAGGGGAAATTAAAATCTAAATATAAGAGTACATGAAAACCCATGGAATAGGAAATATGGCACAATATTCTAAAAAAAAAAAAAAAGATTTCTACCTTTCATTCTGTCATATACACAAAGCAAAGTTTTTGTGTTTATTCAGTAGGACATGCAATTATATTTCCTAATGCTAGACATGGTTGTATAGAATTGCCTTTGTTATAAAACAATAATAATAAATACAATTCTCACATTTTTATTTAGTGTGATTAGGTGAGAAAATTATAATAAAAAACACAGTGTGTTAACAGTGGTACTGTATCTCAAGGAGCTGATGGTCATGAAAAACATCTATGCATATGTAAAATGCTTCAGACATTGGAGAATTGAGGGAGAGTAGGCATGACATGTAAAATGAAGTTGGAGACTAGTAATAAGTTAGTGTTATAACATCTGCAGACATGTTAGCAATGAGCCAAAAGCTAGAACTGTGTCTTGGATCAGTGAATGAATTTCTAACATTGGTCATGAATAAATAGAAGAGCTGAAAGCAGAAAGGATAAAACATACCATTTTTATTTTGTATCTTCAAAAAACAAAATCAGCATGAATTTGTTTACATTAATTTTCCAGATTTTTGTTATTTATTCGATTGCCTGATTTTTATTTATTATAAGCGAGTTTGGATTCATCAGTTAATATATTAGAAATTAGAGAAGTATATTTCTTAGTAAAAAATAATTCTCTGTACCTCTAGTTAGATAAACAAATTGGAGCAATAGGGCTAAACTCACCTTGAAATACTATCAATCTGAAGCAGGCTAGTAAGAGAGGGAATCAATAGATGGATCTGGAACCTGGCAAGAAGTCCACATGGACATCAATACTCCCAAGATGGCTGCTGGAAGCCCCTCGTGAGATTTCTGCCATCCAGAATGAGATTCCCTGCAGAAGCCAGGAGAAGCCCCGGATATTCTACAAGAAAATTATCATTGAACCCACCCAGGGGATTGATGGGTGGGGTAGTCAATCAAAACAGCAAACTGCTGGAACTCTTGCCATGCTATTAGCAAAGGGGTGGAATAATTAATGGTTTAAAAAGCAAGCACAAAGTTCAAATCTCTCTTGGCCCCACTCCCTCTTGGCTTCTGCACTCTGCTCTCGCTGTGTCCCCCCTGCATGGAGCAACATGCAAGTAAAACCTGGGCATTTATAATCTATAATGGGCAATTGTAGTCTATAAATCAACCCTCTTTATTACCCTTTAGCCCCTTACTCTCTACCGGGGAACAACAATCTGTTATTTTTCCCCATTTCTCTTCCCTCCCTACCTTAATAAATTACTGGCCTAACTAACCCGACCGTGCTCTTGAAATTCATTTCTGCAGCATAGTCAAGAAACTAGACAAAATCCAGTAACGTATTCAATATGTTTTATTAAGTGAGTTAAGGTCAAGAAGGAAAACTGTAACATTTTCTTCATTTTAATTTGGTCTATATGCAAGAATTCCCTATAACTAATTTTTTGTCTCATGTATTAGTTTCTTATTGCTGCTAAAACAAATTACTGAAAATTTTGTGGCTTAAAGCAACAAAAAATTATCTCACACATATGGAGGACATATATCTAAAATAACTTTGTTGCACTAACAATCAATGTGAGCAGTCTGCATTCTTTTTTTTTTTTATTATTTTATTTTTACCTGGATGTCCCAGGGATCGAACCCAGGTCCCTCCATATGGGAGACAGACGCTCAATCATTCGAGCCACATCCACCCCCCAAGCACTCTCCATTCTTGCTGGAGGCTCTATAACAGAACCTGGAACCTGTATCCTTGTCTTTTCCAGTTTCTATAGGATGGCCTTCTTCCTTGGCTTGTGGGCCATTTCAGGCCAGCAATCCCATCACCCAAACCTTCTTCTACCACCATATCTCCTTCTCAGCTTCTGGCGTGCCTGCCTCTTTATTCTGCAAAATCCTTTGTTAATACATTTTGCATAACCAGATAGTCTAAGATGATCATCCTATCTCAAAATCCTTAACTAATTCCATAAGCAAAGTCTATTGAACCATGAATGGTAAAAGAATCACAGTTTCTGGGAATTAGAACTTGGTCATCTGTGGGAGGTTGTGCAATTTTTCAGCCTACCACTTATATATTGGCGTTTTTTAGAAATGAGCAGTCTTAAATCTTATACATCTCTCATTTACTAGTGTTCAATAAAATAATCCCATAAAAGTTTACGTTTATATACCCATTACAAATTACTAGCTTATAATATTTTTTCTAATCAAACTTTACATGATATCCCATTTAAATAAAGCATTTAAATAGCACAAAGATATCATACACACACTTAATCACTTGTTACCTATCATTCAGAAGGGAGGAACTAACTCCTTAAACCAACCAGCATATCAGCAAAGCATAGGTTTCCAATGAAATAATGGGAAAATGAATTTATCTGCCATCTATGATCTTCTACTGGTCAAATTAAACAACATGGGACATTACATACCCTTCAATTCCAGGTTGTGCATGTCTGGGTGTCAAGGAAGTTCTAGGGCATCTTGCCTCTAAACCATAATTGAAAAACTTTGGAGATAGCAAGAAAAGAGAGGCAAGGCACAGGCATACCTAAGAAAGTTAGAAAGCCCTGAAAGAGCAACCACAGGGGCCTCTCATTCTGTAGCTACAACAGAAGCTATAGCTCTGATCCAAATCCATAATTTAGGAATGCCTTGGAGATTGGGAATCTGTTGGGTTGGAGATGGATTGAATACTGATTCCCACCCTGGGGAGCTCAGCCACATTCTCTAATGGAACATCAACAACCCCAGAAGTACAGGTGCAATGACTAGTGAATAAGGATGGTCCGTTCATGGGCCTTTGATATTGATGAAAAGGCTTATGAGCCATTACTCTTGAAATTGCAACTTAGCCTAGTGTTGTAGAGTGCCTTAGAGTTACCTACTGGGAGCCTCCTTGTTGCTCAAATATGGCCTCTCTCTAAGCCACACTCAGCATATAAATGCATTACCTTCCCCCCAGCATGGAACATGACTCCCGGTGATAAGCCTCCCTGGCACCCAGGGATAACTACAAAACACCGGCTGTTGATGCAACTGGAAAACGACCTTGAAAAAAAGGGAGAAAAGGTGAAGACAAATGAGTATATATGGCTAAGAGACTTCAAAGTGAATAGGAGGTCATCAGAGAGGTAACACTTATGCATGTCTCAGCAAGACATCATAGACTGCCAAAGTGGATACTACCCCAAATAGTAGGGCTCCTGTGCACTCTGGAGACATCCAGGTCCTACAGTCACGGCAGATAGTTCTGGATTTTGGTGCTTTGCCAGTGGTCCCTACTTTGGAGTTTATGCTCCTGAATATGACAGAGTTGGACTCAGATGTGACTTTTCTACACATGCCTTTTCTGTTCCTTTTATTTGAACCTAAAGTTGATGCTGGACTTGGTAGGTATATGTCCAAGAGACTTGAATCTCTGGGCTGTCCATATGCCAGCTGGGCCCTGAGCCTCAGCAGATTTGCAACACCTACTCTCCAATTCTTTGGGCTCACCCAGGACAACTGAAAAGGAGGTGAGGATGGACAACAACACCAAAGAATCAAGAGAGTCTACAACTGCAAGCAAGAGAGTCCCATCCATTAGCCATATGATATTGAAGCTCCCTCTCAATTAGAGGTGGCATGGGCATCACCATCCCAAAATCCTCAGGATTTGGGAATATATTTTATATATTTATATACTAGAGTACACTTAAAGGTACTCTTCTATAGATTTATTGTGATTCTAGCAATGGAAGAAATTATTTCATGGATGTGGAGACAGTTGCCACTGGAGGTGTTGACAACAGGGAGGGGAGAAAGAGGTGTAATATGAGGGCATTTTCAGGACTTGGAATTGTCCTAAATGACATTGCAATGACAGATACAGGCCATTATATATCCTGCCATAACCTACTGAATTAAGTCGGAGAGAGTGTAAACTACAATGTAAATTATGATCCAAGCTTAGTGACAATTCTCCAAAATGTGTTCATCAATTGCAACGAATGTACCACACTAATGAAAGAAGTTGTTAATGTGAGGAAAAGTGGGAAGTGTGGGGAGTGGGACATATGGAAATCTCTTATAATTATTTATGTACATTTTCTGCAATCTAAATATCTTTTAAAAATAAAGACATATATATAAAGAAAAGAGCAATTTCCATGATTCCAATTTTTTTTTCAATTAAAGAGAAAAATAAAGGAATTCCTTTCTCTGGAATTTTACAGATCCCAACAGCAGATGCCTACACTGCCTTAAGTCTCTGAGTGAAGTAGAAGTTTTTACCACACCATTGGGCCTCCTCATCCTAAGAGTAATATAACCACTATACCACAGAAGAATGCCCTATTTGCCCTTTACCTTCTATATTCCCATAGCCTTAAACCACTTGACTGGCTCCTTTCTCTTCCTAATCTCCTTTTCTATCTTTCATTTTCTTTCTACATTTCCATCAAGAATTTTAAAACATTATTTCCTTCTCTTATATAAAGTTATTACTCTATGTTGCTTGAACATCTTTGAAAAATTATGACTCCAATTGTCACGTTCTATTCCAAGCTACTGTCACAGATTCATTTTGTTTCTTTACTGCTAATCAAGGGGTTTTTTTACAAGAAATAATGCTTATCTGAATTGGCATGGCTTTGTTGACAGAGAAGCTGTTATAGTAAGCCCTTACCCATTTCACAAAATGAATATGAATTTGGGTTAGCTAAAATGTAAATATCCAAAGGCCTACATATTTAGGAGCAATTCTAAACACAAAATCAATTTGAGATACAATGGTGAGAAGACATTGCTAATAATTTTATTGAAAGACAACCCCTTTCTAATATATTGTTCAATGATTTAATAGAATACGTTATTGAATGTTAATGGTTATTAATGTTTACTCAATCACAAAACATTGATTTAGACATGGACTCATGATATTTTATGATGTTATTTAGAGACTTTTAAAAATATATATATTAGGAGCATTCATGTTCAGATTTGTGAGCTTAAACCATTGCTTCCTTTTTTTTGTTTTGAAAGAAGCTTTACATTACATGAATGTTACATCGAAAATATAGGGGAATTATCATATACCCCAACCCTTTCCCCTCCCCCACTTTTCCCTATTAACAACATCTTTCATTACTACAGCACGTTTGTTACAATTGATGAACACATGTTGAAGAAACTGTTGCTTCCTGATCACCAAATAATCAGTATAGCTGCAAGCAAACAGTTCTTTGTTTGCAATGGTATGTTCTCTTCCTCTATAACCACATTTCTTATTCTTTTCTTCCTCCATCATGCTTTTTCCAAAACTTCATCAACATTTTATTTTTCATCAGTTAGAAAATACAGATTTTAAACCAGAAACCTGCTGTAGAAAGCCAGTCAGGACTAACATATTGTGATGGAAAGAATGACTCGCAGTGAGTTGGATGCAGTCATACCACACAGGAGTTAAGTTAGGTCTCAGCCACTTTGCCATACCTGACTGCAGGGTAGTATGAGAAATAGTCTAGCCACGTGTCCAGGAGACAAAGCCAAAAGATTTGGTAATTAGCAGGCCACCTCTCCTATAGATTATACATAATTCTGTGTTACTTCAACAAGTGCTTCATCAGCATTACCCTAAACTGTCCATCTTAAAACTCCTAGCAATACAAAAATATTAAATATATATGAAAATTTTGTTTATCTCTCTCTGTTACAATATCAGAAAAATTTTTTTCACAGATTGTGCTTAATTGTATTTCAAATTGAGACCAGTATTTGAATATTAAAATTATAAAATATTTCAAGGCAATAAACCAATTTTGCTTTCTCAAATAAAATCAGATTGAATTATTTACCTCAATCCTTACCTTGTATATAAGTAGTGCATATTCATAAGTAAGATATCAGAAGTCTGAAATCCTTGTACA
>JAQZBX010028173.1:0-11435 GCA_029593785.1 Cabassous unicinctus
AAAAAAAGCTTTCTCGTATTCACATCTCATAAAACTAAATCCCAAATTCTTTTTTATTAAAAAATCAATATAGACATTTATGTGGATATTATATATGTTACAATTTTTATATGATTTCAGGATGTAGAGGAAAGTAATGTACATCTTAACTATTTGAATAAATTAATAAACAATGAAGAACTTGTAAGAATTCATTAAAATTTTAATCCTAAAACAGAGGATAAATTTTAATATTTCAAAATTCATTTAATAAATTGTATGAATATAATTTTACAAAGAAAACCTTGGTAAAAATTAAAAGAATACAAGTCACTTGAAGGCAAAAAATATATTTAATAATCATTGCTTAAATGCAAATAAAAATAATAAAAATAGGAAAATGAAGAATCAGTTCTTAAATATACATTGATTAGTAGATAAAATTAAAAGTGTAATTCCAGATTATGTAAAGGCATTTTTAAAAGGAAATATTAGTTAAGGATTAAAATGTACAGGGTTCCTATTTGGGATAATGGAAATGTTTTGGTATATTTTATACTTAAGATTTGCCCAGAAGACCATGAACAAAACTCTCAAAAATGATTGGGATTTTTCCATTTTCTGTAAAAAAATTTAAAATATTTGCCAAATTTCTTCAATGTTCATGTATATTTTTTCTATAACAATTCTATAAAAATATTTTACTATTCTCTAAGAACAAAGATTGAAGTGCTCTTTTCCATTTCATCTGTTTGTTTGTTTATGAATAAAATTAACCAAAAATATTTATAAAGGAACATTTGGCATTTCATAAAAAAGCTATTGTATATCAAAAATTTATCAAGAATATATGCATTCTGATGATCTTGGTCAAAATGTATTAGTATTGCATTAAATTCATTCCATTCATCATATGATTTCATCTACAAAATAACTCTGTAGATTCAGATTTATTTGTCTTATATAGTGGAAGAAACTAGATTTAAATATTCAGTTACTTGCTGTATTAGTTAGTCAGCCAAAGGGGCGCTAATGCAATATTCCAGAGATTGGTTGGTCTTTATAAAGGGTATTTATTTAGGGTAGAAGTCCACAGTTACCAGGCCATAAAGCATAAGTTTCTTCCCTCACCAAAGTCCATTGCCACGTGTTGGAGCAAGACAGCTGCCAACGTTTGCCACGGTTTAAGCTTCTTGGGTACCTCTCTTCCTGAGGCTGCATGTCTCTCCAGGCTTAGCTCCTCTGGTTCCTCCACAAGGTCAGCTGTAGACTATTAGGCTCTCTAGGCTTTGCTTCTCTCCACCAGGCCAGCTGTGAACTCTCAGGTGAATGGCTTGTTTCTATCCCGGGGCCTTCTCTCCAACATCAAAACTCCAATATCAAAACTGTTTCTCAAAAACTTCTCCCTCTGTCCTTTGCCTTGCCTTTTATATTTGATTCCCCCACCCACCAAGGGGTGGGGCTCAATGCCCTACTGATGTGGCCCAGTCAACACCCCATTCATAACTTAATCATGCCCAGATTAGCATACCAGTTTACAAGTATAATCTAATATAGATTTTTGGAATTCATAATTACATCAGATTGCCAAATGGCTACACTTGCTAAGGGCTATATGCCTAAAAACATGACAGATCTAGAATCTAACTCTAGATTTTCTAGTCCAAACAACACTATTTAAGACTATGTTAAATTTCTTCTTTACAAAATAAATTGCATAATTTCTGAAAAAGCATTCCATAATACAATGTTCTGAAATTTGAATATGTGTTGGTATTTCTATCATACAATTTGAAGAATAACACTGATTTTTTTCATTGCACATTAATTACCCTTAAAATCACATACATTTAAGCCACAGAATTAACACATACATCAACGCTTCCAATTACTAAAATGATTTCAAAAATGTATTCTTGGAAATGTTCCAGATCATGCATGGTTTAATAGAGGAAGTCTCAATATAAATGGAAACTATTTAAAGGATGATGTTATGTTTAGAAAGAGGCCAATAAATATCCAAATAGGAAAGAAAGAAAAATGAGTTTAAATGTTCAGCATCACTGTCATTTCAATTGCCAGGAGCCCTCTCTCTTCAGCATGATTCTAATGAAAGCAATTTTCACTTCTTTGTTCTTTAGACTATAAATGAGTGGATTCAGCATGGGGATCACCATAGTACAAAACACAGAAGCCACTTGATCCTTTCCCAAGGAGTAGGACTTCTTTGGTTTTAAATAAGTAAAGACCTCACAGCAAGGGGGAGATAAGCAGACACAGAGAAGACACACAGCAAATTGACACAGCAGCGCGGGCAGCAAGGGGGGGATAAATAAATAAAATAAATAAATCTTAAAAAAAAAAAATTGTAGTGCCATAATAGATGGTGACTCCCAAGAGGTGGGAAACAACAGTAGGGAAGGCTTTGTGTTTTCCTGAAGTGGAATTAATTTTCAGGATAGTAGACAGAATGGACCCATAAGACACAGAGATTTTGATAAGAGACACAATTATATTTAAACTAGCAAAAATTAAATTCATGATTTCACTCTCATGAGTGTCAGTGCAGGACAGGGCTAAAATTGGTGTCAAGTCACAGAAGAAGTGATAGATTACATTGGAGTTGCAGAAATGCAAGCTGTTCATGAAAAGAAGGTTGACCAATGATTCAGTGAAACCAATCATGTAGGACCCAGTGATGAGTGCATGACAGGGTCGTCTGGACATAACAACTGGGTAGTTTAGAGGATTGCAGATAGCCACATAGTGGTCATAGACCATTGAAGAGGGAAGGAAAAATTCAGTAATAGCCAAGATGAAAAAAAAAAAGACATCTGTGTGAAGTAACCCATGAATTAAATAGACTTGTTGGAAGTCAGTAAGCACCCTAAGGTTTTAGGTGTGATGACCATTGAATAACTGAAGTCAAGTAATGACATGTGACTGAGGAAAAAGTACATGGGGGTGTGAAGCTGATGACCCAGGTGAATTATCATTATCATTCCTGCATTCCCCACCAGGGTAATAAAGTATATCAGGAGAAACAAGTAATAAGGTATATCAGGAGGACTTGCCTGATAACTTCAGAGTCTGTGAGTCCAATAAGGATGAAGTCAGGAACGTTTATGTTATTCCTGCTTCCCATAATAGCATTCAATTTTTGCAAATTGTCCAGAAATAACAAGATGATTCTTGGCATGAATGACTTCAAAACTGTTTTTGTTTATAGGAATCAATGGAATTAAAAAAAAAATCAGCTTAGTGATTCTAGAAATACATAATAAAAAGTAGTTTGTAAAATATGAATGAAATAGTCTTGGTTTGTCAATTATAAATTATGTGAAATCAACATTTGGATATTATATAATAGAAACTCATATATACATATCTACATTGCATAAGTAGAATGAACATGACATAAATATTTCTCTTCATTAACACATTTATCTAAATGAAAATATTATACTATAGGCATTTCCAATGTACAGATTTTTAGATGGTAAAATGTGGAGGAAATAACTTACCCATAGACAAAACCATTAAGTATTATTGACTCTGTGATTCTAACCAGATTAGTTGAATCCAGAGATCATGCTGATAACACTCTAATCTTACTTATATTTCATTTCAGCATATCAAAATATGCTAGTTATGTAAAACAATGGTAGAGTTTTAATGCCTCATTTATTGTTCTATTCTATCTAATATTATTTAGCACAAATGACAGGTCAGAAATTAAAACCTTACCTGTATTAATATAGAACACATATTACTATTAATTTTTGGACATGTTTTTTAACAGATTATTTCATCAAATTTCTTTGAAAATTTTTATTTTCAATATATGTATATTGCTTGATGACCTTGAATCCATCAGTTCTATATTTCCAATTCTACAAATTTTTGGATTGCTTAAGTAAGGTATATGTGATACATGTATGCATATTTATATCTTTCAAATAATATCCCAATTTTTAGATAAATTATAATGCTGAATCATTCAGATTAATATTTACCAGTATTGAAAGTGGGTGAAAAACTTCTACCAGCTTTATCATTCTAGAAAGTTTTCAACCTTAAATTTTTCTCACAAATAAAATATGTAAACCATTAGAAACCTGAATTTTCTGCAATATTATAATTGTTTCCATTAAGATTACATAAATTTAATTTTAAAATTATTTTAATTTCAAAGTAGAATAAATCAACCTAAAAATTTTGTTCAGTTCCTGGTCAAAGTGTAGTTTCACCTGGAAATTATGTCTCAGTAGGGAGCTATGGTGAACCCCAACAAGGAAAGTATCCCTTGCCTTTCAACTTAATAATGCAATGGCACCTCTTATTTTGAGGATTGCTGGTATTGCAATATTTGGTCATCTTTTGGACTAATTTCCAAGGAAGATTTCTTGGCGTGGTGCCAAGGATAAAAGTTCAAGGACTAATGCCTGAATGTTAATTTGAAACAGAGAGTTGCCTTCCCCTTAGTAGTCATTTAATGTTGAGCAGCATTTCTGGTATTGTTTTGGCATGGTCTATTTTATGACTGGGTAAAATGAAGGTATTTCTAGAGAAATAGTTAATCTCTGACAGATAGGGCAGATCATTAACCACCAAGGATGGAATAATTCCTTTCTTACAATAAAACATTTTTATATTTAAAAGTGTGACACTATCATAGGATTAAACATTATGCATTACCCACAAATTATTTTGCAACAAATTCAAAAGAAGAAATGAAAATTATTTATAAATATTGTTATCTTTTGATATATTTTCATCCAAGTATTCTCCTTTGTGCATATAAATCTTATGTATATATATGTGTGTATTTATGTATTTATAGAATTTTATCTCACTGAATATCCTGCTTTTAGTATTAAATATTTATAATACATTTTGACCTATGTTAAAATAGACTTTTGTGAAATCCACATTTTCATATATTTTGCATTTACTGGTGCAGCATACCTAACTTCTTTCCAGGGGTGTGCAACAGTTGATGAATGGGAATTTTTTAGTTATCACAAGGAAAACATGGTGGAGTTTCTCCAGTCAGACTTGAGAATATTAACTAATTCCTAAATACATCATAGGTATTGTTGTGTTTAGCCACACCAATATTTGTGCAACTGGTTTTATAATTTTATTATATTGCCTTTTATTATATTAAAAGAAATATGTGAGGAGAAAGTAAAAATCATTGCTGAGATGAGTAAGAATTTATAATTATATTAATGACCAAAAGCTTACTTCATCTATGTGCAACTAGATGAAATCCATTCTTGTGAATATTTCTCTAATTCATGATAGTGAAATCAATGTTCATGTAGATTTAGAAGCAACTCCTACAAGAAAATGTTTATACTGCTGAATTTCAAGAAAGAATATGAAGTTTGGATCAAGGAATTATGAAGCAATATATTATATATTTGATGAAATTTTGAATGTACAATTACTCAATTCCTAAAAAGTACAGTGAGACTAAGAAAATTTTGGTGGGAACAGACTAATCGCTATGGGCATATTAGAGTGCATGTCTGGGGATTCCCTTCTATTACCCAGTGGCAGCCTGAATGCCTAATTCAGGAGTCCCATTTCCTCTTGCTCTTCTCAGAACTTACCCTACAGGTAGAAACACATTTCAGACAGTTCAAGGAGTGTAAAAAACAACCAATTCAAAGCCACCTAGGGCAAACGATTCCTGGTTTTAATACCTACAATAGAGCACCCTAAAGGGGGGAAATTCTATTTCACAGAGATGAAGGAAGCATTCCATTTGCAGCAAAAAGGGGTATTTCTAAGGCCCCGAAGAAAGCCCAGAAGAACAGACTCAGAAAAAAGAAAGGACTCCACACTTCTGCCTCAGTCTGATCTTCTTGATAGCAGAGTATCAGCCAAAACAGAACAAATCTTCAAAAGACAGTGAAAAAAGTGTTGTATGCCTTGATTTTTTTTTTTTAGTGATAATATATCACTCAATGATATATTTGGCATATAACCAGCTGAACACAAACTTAAGAATCAGATATCTCACAGACTAAATCTCATACTTAAAACATTAAAATATTAAAATTTACATTGTGCAAAAAGTTTACAAGACAAAGATGCAAGAAATCATGGGCCATCCAAAGAAATAAGATAAATTATCATGTCATCAAAGAATATCAGATGTTGGATATACAGAAGAAAGAATCAGATAAATTGAAGACAGCACATTTAAATTATTCAGGTTGAAGAAGAGAAAGAAAAAAGATGACAAAAGTGAACATGTAGGACAACCTCAAGAATAACAATATAGCCATAACAGGAGTCCTAGAAAAAAAGGGGGGGGGCAGGGGGAATATTCAAATACATAATGACAGAAAACTTCTCTAATTTAATGAAATATACACACATTCTAAAAGACCAGGAAAAACAAACAGGATAAATGTGAGGAGAACCGTGGCCCAGACAGTAAAACTGTAGAATGAAAGGGCAAGGAAAGAGTTATGAAAGCTGCAAGAGAAAGGCAACATGTTATGTAAAAGGCAGTCACAATAAAAATTAAATGTTGATTTCTCAGCAAAAACTATGGAGGCATGAGGGAGTAGGATGACATAATTAATTGCTGAAGGAAAACAATTTCAACAGGGAATTTTATACCTGGCAAGACTGTCTTAAAAATAAAGGAAAAATTAAGATATTCCCAGATAAATAAAAATCGAAGGAGTTTATCACTGCAAGACCTCTCATACAAGCAATGTTACAGGATGCTCTTCAGAGTGGATTGAAGCAGCATAAAAGAATAACAATTTCTGATAATGGTAACCATATGGGTAATTATAAATATTTATATTATATTGTATTTTATTTTTTCATGTAACTCCAATTTTATTTGAACAGGTTCTGAAAAGCATGTGCTTAAAAATAATGGCAATTCTAAAGTTTAGGATATTTGTGTAAAAATAAATTTCTAACATGTATAACCAAAAAGTTGGGCTGGTGTGGGGTATAGGAACAATATTTGTGTCAAACCAAATAAGAATATTATAGATTAAGAATGTAGTATTTAGGCACAATAATAACCACAAAAATATCTGAAAAAATGAACAGAAGGAAATGGGAAGGGACTCAAAATTCTACAACACAAAAAGTCAAATAGATATGAAAATAGACCTTAATGGAAAAATTGAAAGACAAAAATGTATAAAACAAACAATGTGCGAAAAGCAAAAATGGCAGAAGAAAGTTCTGCATTATTAGTAACTAGTTTAAATGGAAATTGACTAAACTCTCCACCTAAAGGCAGAGGTTGTTCAATGGTTAAAACTATATACTTTTTACAAGAGACTCAACTTAAATTCAAAGACACAAGGTGGGTGAAAGTGAAAGGATGGAAAAATATCCAATGCAAATAGTAACCCAAAGAAAGCTAGGGTGGCAATACTGATTTCAGATAAAATAATCTTCAGGTCCAAAACTGTTAAAAAGGACAAATGAGAACACTATGTATGGACGAAGTGGTCAATTCAATGAGAAAACAAAACAGTTATAAATATATATGCACTGAAAAAGCAGAGAACCACAATAATGAAACAAATATTGAAACTTTTGAAAGCAGAAATAGATGGTTCTATGATCTAGTAATAGACTTCAATACACAATAATTATTAATGAATAGAACATCTTGATAGAAGATTAATAAGGAAATAGAAGATTTGAGCAGTACTATAAACAATCTTGAGCTAGCATATGTGCAGAACATTTCACCCAACAAGATCAGAATGCACATTCTTCTCTAGAGCATATATCATTCTTCAAAATAGACCATATGCTAGGTCGCAAAATTAGATTTAATAAATTTAACAAAATTGAAATCATACAATGAATCTTCTCTGACAAAACTGAAATGATACTAAAAATCAATAACAGAGAGATAACTGGCAAGTATACTAATATATGGAAATTAAAGCATACTCTTTAAAAAAAACAGTGGGTCAAAGGAGAAATCACAAAGGCAATTGGTAAATATCTTGAGGCAAGTGAGCAAAAACAAAACATACAGATAGATGTTATAAATGCAGAAAAGCAATGCAGAGAAGGAAATGTATATCTCTGAATGGTTACAATAACAACAAAAAAGAAAGATCTCAAATGGGAAACCTAAATTTACGACTTTGAGTACTAGAAACAGAAGAACATAATAAATTCAATAAGAGCAGTTGGAACAAAATTACAAATATTATATTGGAGACAAATGAAATAGAGAACAAAATACAAATGAGAGGCTCAATGAAATCAAAACCTCTTTCTTTGTAAAGATCAATAAAATCAGCATGACTTTAGGAATTCTGACAATTACAAAATAAGGGTGGACATAAATAACTAAAATCAGAAATGAAAGGAGGGACATTCCATCAACCCCATCATTTTATGATCCAATAAAATGGATCATAGGAGCACATTTTACTCAATTTTGCCCCAATAAAATAAACCAGATGAAATGGATAAATTTCTAGAAATATATAAAATACCTACACTGACTCAAGAAGACATAGATCTCAACTGTCCAAACACAACTAAAGAGACAAAATCAGTGATTAAAACCTCATAGCAAAGAAAATCACAGGACCAGATGAGTTCACTGGTGAATTTCACCAACATTCCAAATCCTGCTTTATTCCTCCAAAAATTGAACAGCATAAAAACTTCCTAACTCATTGTATGTGGTTAAGATCCCACTAATATCAAAGCCATATAAAGATATCAAAATAAAATAAAATTTAAAAATCTATAGCAAACATAATTTTCAGGGACAAGACAAAGATGTTAACTGTCACCGAAATTATTCAACATTGCAGTGTATGCTCTATCCAGAGTGATTTGTGAAGAAAAACAAATAACTAAAAGGCATCCAAATTGGAAAGGAAGCAGTGAAACTTTCCCAGACTTCACATGATATAATCCTATTTATAGACAATTCTGTAAAAGCCTGCAACAAAGTTAAAAGCTAATAACTAATTCAGCATATTGGAGGCTACAAATCAACATGAAAAATAAGGGGTGTTTCAATAGATTTGTAATGAACAATTTTAAGAGGAAATCAATAACAAAATTCCTTAAACAAGAACAACTGTAAATTTTTTTAATTAAAAAAAAACTAGAATTAATTTTAGCCAAGGTTGTAAAAGAATTATACACAGAAAACTGCAAAACATTGCTGATAGTATTTTCAAACGCCCTAAATAACTGTAAAAAACATTCCATGCTCTTGTATTTAAAGACTAAATATTGTTAAGGTGTCAATTCTACCCAAGGAAGATAGCTTGGCATGTTGCAATAACTAATGTATACATGTTACACTTGTGCCAGAGAGTTCCTTATCTCTTAGAAACCACACAATGTTGTACACCCTTTTTTGGTATTCCTTTGTGATGCTTTAATTGATGACTGGTTAAAAGAGATGGTATTTCTATAGAAATAGTTAATCTGTGGCTTACAGGCCAGAAAATTAACCTCCAGGGATGGAATAGCACATTTTTCTCAATGAAACATTTTTCTACTTAAAAGTATGGCACTATCACAGATGTAAACACTGTTCATTACACAAAAAATTGAATACAACAAAATTCAAAGGAGAAAATGAAAATTGTTCATAAATGTTAATCTTTAGATGCATTTGTGTTTATATTACTTATTATAAATGTACTGATGTTTACATAATTTTTGTTGCACTGTATTTTCAGAAACATACTGAATTTATTATTAAATATTTATAATTCACCTTGACCTATGTTATATTAAACATTTCTAAAACAAAAATTTAATGTGTTTTCCATTGACTATTGCAATGCTAACTTCTTTCTAGCCATATGCACCAATTGATAGATGGGTAATTTTGAGGCATACAAGGAAAACATGTGGAATTTCCCCAGTAAATTTGGCAGTGCCATCTAATTGATCTACACAGTAAATATATTGTTTTATTTGACACAATAATGTTTGTGCAATCCATTTTATTATTTTAATGTATTAGTTTAGTATATTAAAAGAAACATGGGAGAAGGTAAAGATCAGTGCAGAATCAGTAAATATTTTATAATTAATTTAATGGCCAATATATAACCAGGTGAATTGTTTTCTTGTGAATTTTACACTAATTAGCAGTAATGAAATAATTTTTAAATAGATTTAGAAGCAAGTCCTTTTACAACAGAAACTATTTAAACTCTTGAGTAGCAGGAGAGAATTTTATGGTATGTATCAAGGAGTTAAAACTAATATATGTTTGATGAATTTTTAAAGCACAATTCTTCTCTTCATCAAAAATTCAGTGATACTGAAATAAGCTTAGTTAGTGATTAAAAAACCAGCATCAGGAAGTGGATGTGGCTTAAGAGATTAGGCTCCCATCTACCATATGGAAGGCCCTGGGTTTGGTTCCTGGAGCCTTCTGGTGAGGGAAAGTTGGCCCGCACCTGTGGAGAGCTGACAGCCCATGCCCATGGAGAGCTGGTACAGCAAGATGATATAACAAAGGGAAACAAGCAGACACCGAGGAAATGTGCAGTGAATGGACACAGAGAGCAGACAGTGAGCACAAGCAGCAAGGTCAGAGGGGTGGGAAGAAATAAATAAATATGTATATTTTTAAAAAGCAGCATTGATTTATTTCACAATTGGTGACCTCAGGGTTTAAACCACATGAGAAACTGATGGAGATTTTTTTTTGTATCAATGTCAGCTCAATAGGCTCTGCTTACTCCTTGAAAAATCATCAAGAGCAAGTATCTCCACATAGTATTGAAATCAGGTTTTTATAGTCACAAATGTACTTTCAAATAATATAAGTAAAAGTTGAAGAAAGAATAATTTACAAACTAATTCATGGCTACATTTTTTTGGCTGAATCTGTTTTTCTGGGATTCCAATATATCATCTCTAATAATAAAATAATTTTAGCAGTAATGAAGAGTGAGAAACAGAAAGGTACATGAGTTTTTGTCCTACATTTCAACAAAATTAGAACTTTATCCCTCACAACACTCAGTCATTATTTTTTAAAAATTCTATTCCACCTTTTAATTTTAGAAAATTCTGTTGTATGTGTTTCAAAGTTTTGTTAAGAATTTTTTTTTTTTTAATTTTTGGAAAAACTGGGTTTGTGGTTATTTTATACTGTCTTTCATATCTCTGGAATATAGAGGTCTACTTTTTCCAATAGTACTATGTTGAACAGTAGTATTTCTATATCTATAGTAACAGATATGTGTTTGTATATCCTTTTAGTATTTGTCTACTATAGATATCACATAGTTGGCTTAACTTTTAAAAGACTCAATTACTGTGAAAAAATATTAAATAAATGTATAGAGTAATTTTAAAATCCTTGGATATTACCTCAAACTTAGGTTTATCATGAAATTTGCATTAACTTTTTTCCGTTAATATGGTTCACATTTTCTTACTTTGTGTTA
>JAQZBX010028173.1:11535-28043 GCA_029593785.1 Cabassous unicinctus
ATACTATTTACTAAAGGGAGAGGGTCTCTACAGTTCTAATGTGTGTGTGTGTGTGTTGGTCTTAACATCATGCTTGCATTTAATCAAATATATTTGCTACACTGGCTGGACCATAAATCCAGTCGTTAATGAACTCTGTTATTTATGTTCTGCTCTCAGCACTGTAGTGTCTCCCTTCCTAGGTTTGGTGATAATCCATCTGCACATATACAGCTCAGCTTTGAGCTAAGTACTCACAGGGAATCCTAATACTGATCTTCAGGGCACATCATTTTCATACTCCAACTTTATTGTTACTCCTTCTTCAACTGGAGGAAATGTCAATGTCTGCCTCTTCTGTTCTCCAAGAACTTTATACTCTGCTAGTACTCGGCATGCCCTTCATCAGCAAGCAGCACAGAAGGGCAGGGTAATCTTGATTCTTTTCTCATATATTTCCATTATATCATGGATAATTGGCCTGTTATCCCTCTTGTCCAATGCCTGAAAACAGTTTTAAATACATTTTGTTCAAGTTTAGAGTTGTTTATCATGAAGGGGGATTCTTGTACCACTCAGTGTCATGGCAGAAGCCAAAATCTGATCAATATTTTTATATCTCTTCTGATTTAATTGATATATTTTGATCCTATAGGTCATTATATTTTCCCCTATGTTACTTATCTGTCTCTTTTATCTTCTGCTGGATTATTACTATTTTTCCTTTTTTGGTTGTTTTTATGTCATATAAAACAGTGACTCTTTATCCTTCTATCCATTTTGATGTTTTAAGTTAGGAAATTTTCAGCTTCTACTATCATAATGGGGGACTTTAATACACCATTAGACAGAACATCTTGAGAGAGGGTTAACAAAGAAACAGAGACTTTGAATAATATTTTAGAGAGACTTGACCTAATAGACAGATACAGACACAACACCCAAATACGGCAGGCTACACCTTCTTCTCAAGTACACATGGATCATTGTCTAGACCCCATCCTAGATGACAGAACAAGTCTCAGCTAATTAAGAAAGATTGAAATTATACAAAGTAATTTCTCTGACCACAATGGAATATAGCTGGAAATTAATAAGGGGCAGAGACCCAGAACAGATGCAAATATATGGAAGTTAAACAACACACTCTTAGATAATCAGTGGGTCAAGGAGGAAATTACTTGCATGAAATGGACAAATTTCTAGAAACACACAAGCCACCTATATTGATGAAAGAAGAAATTGAATGCAACAGTCCAACCACAAGTAGTGAGATTGAATTAGTCATCAAAATCCTCCCAAACAAAAAAGCCCAGGACCAGATGGCTTCACAGGTGATTTCTGCCTATCATTCTGGAAAGAACTCACACCAGGCTTGCTTAAATTCTTACAAAAAATACAAGTGGAAGAAACATTGCCTAACTCGTTCTATGCCGACAACATCACCCCAATACAAAAGCCACATAAAGATACCACAGGAAAAGAAAACTATAGGCCAATCCCTCTAAAGAACTTAGATGTTAAAATCCTCAACAAAATATTTGCTAATAGTATTCAACAACACATCAAATGAATTATACACTATGATCAAGTGGGTTGTATTCCAGGTATGCAAGGGTGGTTCAACATAAGAAAACCAAACATTGTAATACACTACATTAACAGATCAAAAGGAAAAAAAATCACATGATCATCTTTATTGATTCAGAAAAAGCATTTGACAAGACACAGCATCCTTTCTTGATAAAAACACTTTGAAAGTTAGGAACAGAA
Organism: Cabassous unicinctus; assembly: GCA_029593785.1. NCBI lineage: Eukaryota > Metazoa > Chordata > Mammalia > Cingulata > Chlamyphoridae > Cabassous > Cabassous unicinctus. Next base: position 13,288 of record JAQZBX010028173.1, read on the forward strand.
GGAAACTTCCTCAACACGATAAAGAGTATATATGAAAACCCCATAGCTAACACCATACTCAATGGTGAAATGCTAAGGGCTTTCCCTCTAAGATCTGGAACAGTACAAAGATACTCATTATCACTGCTGTTATTTAACATTGTATTAGAAGTACTCGGAAAAACACTTAGGCAAAATCAAACAAACAAACAAAAAACAAATCCAAATTGCAAAAGAAGAAGTAAAACTTTCACTATTTATAGAAGTCATGATACTATAAATAGAAAGCCCTGAAAATCTACAAAAAAGCTTCTAGAGCTGATAAACAAGTTCAGTAAATTGGTAGGATATAAGATTAACACAAAAATCAGTAGCATTTCTATGCATTAATAATGAGCAATCTGAGGAGAAAATCAAGAAAAAATTCCATTTAGAAAAGCAGTTAAAAAATCAAATATCTAGAAATAAACTTAACTAAGAATGTGAAGGACTTGTACACAGAAAACTAAACATCATTGTTAAAGGAAATCAAATAAGATTTAAATAAATGTGAGAATATTACATGTTTATGGATTGGAAGACTGACTATCATTAAGATGTCTACCTTATCCAAATTGATTTACAGATTTAACACAATCCTTGTAAAGACTCCTACAGCATTTTTACTGAATGGGAAAAGCCAGTTATAACATTTATTTGTAAAAGCAAGGGGTCCCAAGCAGCCAAATCCATATGAAAAAAGAAAAACAAAATTGGAGGAAACAAGCTACCTCACTTTCAATCATACTGTAAAAGCTACAGTGGTCAAAACTGCAAGGAAAGACATACTAATCAATGGAACTGTATTGAGAGTTCTGATATAGAGCCACACATATAAGACTAACATATTCGACAAGATCACCAAGCTCACTCTACTGGAACAAAATAACCTCTTCAACAAGTGGTAGTGGGAGAAGGGAATAGCCATATGCAAAAGAATGAAAAAGGATCATCATCTCATGCAGTATACAAAGTGAATAATAACTATTTCTTATACATTACTTTCTGAAAACCTACTTGCTACTAAAAAGTGCCCTCTCTCTAAACCAAACTCAGCATGACTTAAATCTATGTCTGTTCATATGCTGGTTGAGCCCTAAATCTCAGAAGAGTTGTGGCCAACACCTACTCTCCGGTCCATAGGACTCACCCAGAACAACTAACAAATTATGATTATGGATAATCCCCTTTCCCAAAAAACATAGCATATCTACAACTGCAAGCAAAAGAGTTCTTTCTATCTGCCCCATAATATCTGAGCCCCTTCTCAATCTGAAGCAGAGTGGACATCACCATCCCAAAATCCTCAAGTTTGAGGAATGAAGAAACATAAGGGGGGAATGCAACCATGGGCAAAGTAAACTTACTAATATTGTAGTATGGCAGAATATGTAATACTGATATAAAGATAGTGGTCACCAGAGATTCTGAGGGGAGGGGGAAAGAATAATAGGTGGAACAAAGGGCAATTTTAGGCCATTGGAATTAAGTGTAAATCACAATGTAAACTATAGACCTTGGTTAGTAGTAATGCTTCAATATTTATTCATCAATTGTAACAAATATACTGCACCATTATAAGATGTTATTAATAGGGGAAAATATGGGATGTGGAGGGTTTGTGGAATATGGGAATCCCTTATACTTTCATGTAACTTTTCTGTAATCTAAAACCTCTTTAAAAATAAAGTTTATTATATTAAATAAAGAAACAGTGTGTTCATGGAATGAAAAAAATTAGACATTTGATCAAAGACTTGAAGGGAGGAAGAGTTAGCCACATAGGTACATGGAAAGAGAGTAATATAACAGGAGGAACACAATTGCAAAGGCCCTGTGAAGGGGGTGGGAAACATACAGTATTAGAAACAGCAGAAGACCTATCTAACAAGAATGTCATTCTATTGTGCAGGGTGGGAGGTATAAATCAACCAAGTTCCTGTATTTTGATGATGATGAGTGGCATGGAACAAAATTAAATGGAGGGGCTGTATGGAGACATTTGGGCTTGCTCTTAAAATAAAGGCTTCAGGTTAGCTTTAGGGGCAAGGTCACATTTGAACAACCTTGAAAGACTTGAATACAAAAACCTGGAGGAGATGAGGTTCAGGCAAATGGAATTGTAAAAACAAAGTTCTTCTGAATTAAGTAGTTTATATCCTTGTATGTTAATCTTTTTCATCACTTTAGTTCATTAAAAGTTGTGTAAAAATGCAATATCTTGGATTATCTATTTTAACTCACACTGATAATCCTTTTCGTTTTTTTAGAAGGATTTATTCTGCATAATAAAAATAAAATTAATAATTTCTATAATATATGAAATTTCATTATATTACTCTTTCTAATTTCCTTTTTGATATATTTTCTTTCCAGTGCTCTCTTTTTTATTTGTTTTCTTTAACCATTTAGAGATAGTTGCTCTACTGCTCTCCCACTCCCTCTCTATATTTTGAAGGGCAAATACCCTACCTAACCTACCCTATACTATGTTCTCCAAATATTTACAAAATACTTGACTTCATTTTTGAATGAACCTCCAATCTTCATGTGTGCATATAAGAATCAGTTTCAATCTACATGGTACAAAGAGTCAATTTCTTCTCATTGAGTACTTCACTAGAGTTTTTCAAGAATGCCTGAAATACTTCTTACATAATATTAGTTAAGAAAAATAATTTTTATGTTGATATAAAGGTATCTTAAAATAAGCTCAAAGAAAACAAATGATTAACAGAAACATTGCCAGAAAACACAAGACTTAAGAGAATGAATAATATAGGTGACATTACTGTGAAACTTTATATATATATATATAATATATATTTAAATTGAGTGCTTTTATCAGAATTTTCAAAAGGACACAATATCTGTCAAGTTTCAAACTGAGGGTTAGTTGATTACTTGTTATGGGAGAGAATAAGAGCATCGGACAAGTCAGGCAGAGGGGAAGAGTGAAAAAGATGCAAAAAATGCATCTTTAAAATTAACCAATTTTAGAATGTTCATTATTATGGGGGAGATTTAGGGAAGGTCTGGAAAGTGAGGTTAAAGAAAGATTGGGAGGTTGCAGTGTCAAATATGAAGAGCACACTGAGAATTGTTTATATGGGTATTTAAACATCATTTTATGCAAACAAAGTATTTTACTGCTTGTTATGCTCAATTGCCAAGTAAAATGTACCATGAATTTACTCCTACAGATTGAATAACTGGAAAATATTAATAAATTTTAAAGAAAAATTAGTCCATGCTTTAAAATATTAAATAAGTGTGCAAGCTACTTAAATTTTTTATATAAAAATATATATTCAGGGCAATTGAAGGAAAATAGTACATAAAATTAGGACCAGGATAAATATAAATAAGGAGTGAGTGTCATGATATTTCTCAAAATTATTAAAAACCCAGCATGATATTTAGAATACATGAATGAAAACACTCAGTAAAAATAGAAATGCATAAAATAATCAGTTTAATAATTCTCAGTGATGAGAAGGAAAAATCTTCAGGGCAACCAAACTTAATTAGATTCCATGGTTGGAATGAAAAAATCTTATATAAGCTAAATAAAGAGTGAGTGTATAGATAGATAGTAGCTAGCCCCAATATATCTCTACAAGAAGGCATTATTAATGTTTAGTTTTTTCCTTCTTCATAACATTCACTATTATATATTATTATATCATAAAGTGATGTGTGCAGTACTCAGATCCTTATAAAGTAGATAAGAGGAGAAAATAAAACTTAAAAGCAAATGTATAATATGTATACATGTACATACATACACAAAGATCTCATCACATGAGCTGTCTTCAGTCATTCCCAAGACCAAAGACTGAGATTTCCAATGAGATGAATGCTCTTTTCTGACTGCTAACACAACAGCCTTTCTTTAGCACATGGAATAAGCAGTGGGTTATATCAAAAGAATTGCAAGACTTTGACCCAATTTAAGAAGAAGTATCTAATGAAACCCAAAGAAAACAGTCAGGACAAAACCAAGGACACCAAAAGAAGCTTTTTGCATTGAAACTTGCAGCTGCAGGAAACAATAAACTCACCCAAACTCTGAACCAGATAAACTAAAGATTTCACACTAAATTTGATTTACTTCAGTTTCTCCTAGCTGATACAGCATGCCTGGCTTTCAACAATAAATCACAAAACAAACTAAAAGGCAAACCACAGTCTAAAGATCAGGGTAAGTGTCAGAACTCAATGCAGATATGATAGAGATGTTGAAATTATCAGACAAAGAATTTAAAAGAAAAATTATTGTTATGCTAGGGACTAACGGAAAATGAAAGCAACCACCTAATTTGAAGCACACTGATTGATTGCTACAAACATTACCTTTACATTTTATTTTTTCTATGTTGTTTTCCAATAAGTGTGGAGTTCCAATTCTTATGTAGAACTCTACATAAATCAGGTCTTGATGGACCATTTTTAGTTGTCTATGCAATAGGCAAGAACTCAAGGGTTTAGAACCAGGGATTTCACAGCATATTTGAATTTAATATTTTATATTCTATATCCAAAAATAGTCTGCAAATTATCTGAAAATTCTGCTTACTTGTGGAATAGTAGTCAGGTGTAATTTGTACTATGAATATGTCCATTTAGCTATTTATAGATTGTTTATATCCACTTAGCTGTTAAAAGCCACAGGAGATGCACCAAGGGACATATGTTCCAATTACCTTTTGGTTCAAAACAATAAGAGGATTTTATCAATATGAAAAAATATATGGCTTTAAAAATGATAAACTACATATTGACATTAGTTCAATGAATAAAATTCTTTGCTCGGTCACTTAAAATATCTTAGAAAATACATACAGACATGTTTTAACATTATATAAGAAATCTAATGATATGAGATATAAATATATATGATAAGCTCTGGCATGGGTTAGCCCTTAATTTCTCTGAAGCCCAATTTCTCATCATGGCAGTGTCATCCATACTTTATTGCACCAAATTAATAAATATGGTAAACTATAACAATGTTACACCACAGTATATCTCATGCAGAATCTAACAGATGAATTTAAAGTTATCCAAATTCAGTATCCTTCTATTTTAAATTATGGAGTGCTATGTTTGGAGTGTTTAAGCTATACTTTTTAAGGTTACTCAAATAATATTGTTCCAAATGGTAACAAAACTGAAAAATGATATAGGCATGTGGAGATTAGGACATCAAAATTATAAAACATTGGAGTGCTGTAATCTTGTGAATTTAGAATACTAATGTATAGTTATACAGATGAATTAGTACACACACAAGCACACACACTCACAGGCCTAAACAGAGACATTTAAAATTGATAGACAAGGTAGAGTCTACAGAATTTTTCCTTTTTTAATTTTCTAGATGCTCCTGGTAGATTATTTCTCCATAACACTTTTAAGGACCTATCTGTAGGCATGAAAGACAACAAATAAAAATGTTGTGGACTGGAAATATCATTGTGAGAAGCAAAACCAAAAACAGTACAACAAGAAAATGGCTTTGTGGTGTTGGAGATCTTACATATTTCAGAGAGAGTGTGAAGTGTACCTCCATGATAAGGTGACATTGGAACCAAAATCTGAAACAATGGATGAAACAGGACACTCTCTCCCACACAGTTCTGCATGTTATCTGATGATATAAAATGGCCTGTACCTGTCATTGCAATGTCACTCAGGACAATTCCCAAGTCACAAAAAAGCCCCTGTATTACAACTGCTTTTCCCTCTCCCTGCCCCCAGATCCTCCAGTGGCCACTGGCTCCACATCAATGTCTCAATTTCTTCCATTGCTTGATTCACAATATGTCTATAGTAGAATACAAGTAAATTCACTCTAGGCCATAGCTCTTCCCCCCATCCTGAGGAGTCTGGGATGGTGATGTCCACTTCACCTCCAATTGAGAGGGGGCTTATATCCCATGGGGAAGATGGATAGAATTATCCTGCCTGCAGCTGCAGACTCCCTCCATTTCCTGGGATAGCCATTGTTCATCATCATCTCCCCACCAGTTGTCCTGGGTGAGTCCAATGAGCTGTAGAGTAAGAGTAGGAATTGCTGCTCCACCGAGGTTCTGGGTCCAGCTGGCACATGGACAGCCCAAAAACTCAAGTCTCTGCAAGTACACCTCCAAACTCCAGCGCCTAGTATAGGTTTGACTGGAAGGGACAGATGAGTCATGTGCAAGTACACCAAAACTCCAAAACTCAAGTCTCTGCAAGTATACCTCCAAACTCCAGCACCTAGTATAGGTTTGAATAGAAGGGACAGATGAGTTATGTGCAGGGAAGACATAGTTGAGTCCAACTCTATCACTCTCAGGAGCACACACTCCAAAGTAGGGCCCACTGTCAAGGCACAAAACTCTGGGCCTCTCCATTTGAGTTTTTAGTTATGTTGGTCACTATGACCCCTAAAACAATAAAAGTATCTACCGCATCTCTGGACATGCTCCTTAAGTGAATAGAAAGTATGTTGCTGTTTTGAACTTCTGTGACAGCAGGTCATGGCTCGATATGATACACTGCCTCCAGACTGGCTCTGTTTCATAGTGCTGAAGGATGTTATGCACCAGGCTGGTGAAACACTGGAACTTCCCTCCATGGGCCAACAGTATTGCAGCATGCTGACTGTGTAAAGAACATGTCAAGTGGAGCAATAATGACCAGAATGATGTGAGTAGAACTTAAACAAACACAATTAGCATTATGGCCTGCTCCCATGGAGAGACAACATGTAAGGTATGCACACCTAGAGCTTAGATCTATTAACTGGAGCTCAAAGAGAAACTTGTGCATTAATTAGTGCATCAATTAGTATTATAACTACTGTACCTATATGCCTGATGACTATAATAATATCTCTTCTATTTTAGATTATATACAGAAGGATATTGAACATGTTAAAAGTCCTGATTAACTTAATTCATTTTCTAAGTAGTTAATGAATGTGCCTATAAGATAAAAGAATGGCTCTTTTAAGTACTGCCATTATTTTGCTTTCCAAATGCTTGTCTCGTGGTTGCCTATTGTTGTGCTGAAAATAAAACAAACAGACTTTTTAAAAAAAGAAGTAATATGTGTAAAATAGAAAAACAAAACCATTTTTGTTTCCTTGGGGAAAAAAAAAGAATTCATTTCAGGAGTGGATGTAGCTCAAGTAATTGGGCACCCACCTCCCAAATGGGAGGTACCAGGTTTGGTTCCTGGTGCCTCCTAAAGAAGATGAGCAGATGTCACAAAGAACACATGCCTCAACCAGGAGATGCCGCAATGAGCAGATGCCACAACAAAACACACTTCAGATACCACAAAATGCAGCCACAGTAATCAGCAGATGCCACAACCAGCAGATGTGACAACCAGTAGGTGTTACAAAGAGCAGATGCTGTAATGAGAAGATGCCGCAACTGCTGCAGTGAGGAGTCACCACAACCAGCAGATGCTGCAACTGCTGCAATGAGCAAATGCTGAAACCAGCAGATGCTGCAACCATCAGATGACACAACCAGCAGACAACACAGCAAGCAGGGAGCAGAACTGGCTCAAGTGGTTGTACACTCACCTCCCACGTGGAGGTCCCATGTTCACTTCCCAGTGCTTCCTAAAGAAGATGAGCAGACAACAAGCAGATGAGGGAGCCAACTTGGGAGGTGGGGAAGTGAATAAATAAATAAATAAATTAATTAATTAAAAATATTTTAAAAATAATTCCTTTCAGTAACCCCCTTTAAAAGATGAACAGATAATAAAGAATACTGGATATTTGAGTAAACACTGTATTTGGGAGAGAGAAAAGAAATAAATACTAAAATGAAAATTGAATGAAACTGAGACAAACCAGGCAGAAGAAAATTGATAAGGGAAGAAACACTGGAAGGAAAGCTTCAAATAAGGGAAGGAGTTCCAGGGGATATATGTCTCAAACTATTACAGAAACATATGAGGTCTAAAGTGCAGAGAAGCACGTAGGAAAGTAGGACTTGTATAGCTGTGGGAATCAAAGAATTAACATGGGAGAAGAGAACAATTACAATTAACTCCATATAATGGTGTATAATGAGCAAAATGATGAAAAGAAGAAATAATATTCCTAAAGTTACAAGCATTAAAGCATAAAATAAAACCTTATGGCAGGCAAATGAATACAATTATTTCTTATATTAAAATAGTATGAAATAAAATAAGAATCAGAGAGCTTCATGAAAATTATATTTATCTGATATGAGATGGATGCATTTCAAGGACTTGAAAACATGATTCAATGAGCTTAGAAATTAAATTTTTAAGAAAGGAAGTAAAAAAAAATCAGTAAATTACACTATATCAAGCCCTGTTAAGGAACAAAAAATTGCAAAGTACTGATAGGAAAAAAAATCAATTTGAAATAAGAAAGAATAATTTGTGAAAAACTGACAGACTTCAAAAGTGATAGCCTATGATTGTCAAAATGTGAAAAACTTAACTATTACAAATATGAAATGAATACATGGAGAAAATTCATTCATTATTTCATTAATAAAAGAATCAGTAAGTTGATAACACTAATTCAAAGATCACATAAGTAACAGGGGTTTATGGAATATCAATAGAAAAGGAACAACAAAATAATCATTTCTCTATATTTAATTTTTTATTGTGCCCCAAAAGAACTGAAAGCAGGGATTTGGGCAGCTTTTTGTACAGCAATGTCCATCTTAGCATGATAATCAACAGCCAAAAGGCAGAAGAAACCCAAGTATCCATCAACAGATGAATGGATCCCCAAAATGTGATCTATACACACTATGGAATATTAATGTACCATAAAAACAAGTGAAGCACTGGTACATGCTAACAAGATGGATGAACCTTGAAGACATCATGTTGGGTGAAATAAGCCAGACACGAAAGGATAAATATTGTGTGATTTCTCTTATATTAAATACTTAGAATGAGCAAATTCATAGAGAAAGAAAGCAGAATAGTAGTTATCAGGGGTAAGGGCAGATTGGAATGAAGAGTTATTGCTAAATGATTAGGAGTTCCAGTTTGGAGTAATTAAAATAGTTCAGAAATAGTTAAAGTTGAAAGTGTCATAGTATTGTCAATACTTAATGTCAAAAAATTGTCCACTTAAAATAGTTAGAATGGTTTTCATGTTACATATATTTCATCACAACTAAAAATAGATATATATTTTTAAAAGTGTGTATTTGATGTGGTCAAAAATTATTGTGAATCATAAGCCCATAGTCAAGTCCAGATATCATTAATGTAAAGCTTACTAAATTTTCATGACCTGAATATAACCCTGTATAAAGGACCAACTCTAGGAAGCAGAACATTGCCAACACCACAGAGCACTCCCGTAGGTTGTCTAGTTGTCACTATCTTTCCTATAAAGGTTACTTCCCTTCTGTAACAAACATTAATTTATGTAGTATGTAGTTTTAAAGTTGGGTTATTTTAATATAAATACATAAAAACCCACCATTTCCATGTGCTACTTACATGAATTTTACAAATGTCTACTGTTGCATAACAACAAAAAAGTTACAATTTTTAAAATTGGCCTGCATATTTTTCCTTTCACTGTGCTTCTTGGTATCTTCCTAATTCTTGTTTTGTCTTTGACCCTCTCCAGTAGATATTTTTTAATATGTTCCATAGACTCTTGTGAAGAGACAATGGTGAGGGGCTGAAAGAGGGACAGAAAAAGAATGGGAGAGTAAAGGTAGGGTAGCAAGAAAAAGAATGAAGAATATTTTGTTACAGAAATATAATTTTGTTATCACCAAAATACACTTTTATATATTTGTATTATTTATTGATACTTTATAGCTAATCAAACTAAATTAGAAATTATGATACAATTTGTTCTGTGCATGAATGTTTTACAAGACCTAGGCAAATTGTTTAAATTTACCTTCCTGAATGAATACCATGTAAGTTCTGATCCTGCAGATATATTTTGTTCACTTTGAAAAAGAAACTTTAGAAAGCATTCCTTCATTAGCTTTGACTAAGCAATAATATGTCTGAAAATATGGGTTTAATTTTCTAATTATAATTTTAGAGCATAGTCTAAGAAATTAAAAAAATTATTAAAATGAATTTGTTAATGCACCATCTAAAATTATCTGGGAATCCACTACAAATATGCTTACTAAATAAAGTGAAATGAACCTCTAAAGCACAGGGTCTACTTAACTTTGAATGTTTTACTAATGCCATTATTTCCTCTTCTCTGAAGTATACATCAAACATGATGAATTAACAAATTTTAATCAGACTTGTATTTTCTCTATCATTAATTTCCCAGCTCTTCTCCCTTTATTTCAAAGGCTAGTACTTCCAAACCTTAAAGGAAGAGCTCAACTATATTTTGTACAAACTCTACTGGATTATACACAATAAGGAATACTCTGCAACTCATTCTAGAAGGTCAACATAACCCTGATTTTTACAAAAATATAAACAACATTGTAGCCCATCATTTCATATCTATAGTTTTTAAAATCCTGAACAATATCAATATATTATTAATAAAAACATTAAAAGATAACCTGTAATCATTTCTATGAATTTGTTTATTCTAAATATCTCATATTGCAAATAGTCCTAATTGAGATTGATAAATTGGTCAGATTAAGATCACCCTACTTCTATTTAAAAGACAGAGAGGAAAAAAGAGGGAGAAAGGGAGAAAGGAAGGAAGACTCTTGTATGACTCTAAAAATACATCAGGACTGTGAGTCTTTGGGTGAGTTTGTATCAACAGAGCTAGGTACACAAATTATGTATCAACAGAGCTAGGTACAAAAATTATATTAAAATTATAAAACAGAAAGGACAAACACCCATACCACTCTCATCCAACATAGTTAAAAATGCCAAGAGCTCTTATAAATAGTACTCTCCCTATTGGGTAGAATACAGTCCTTTACCTCAATAAGGAAACACTAAGTTTACAGTAAAGAGACATTGGTGTATGATATAAAATTTGTGGATGAATATCAAATCACCATTATGCTGCTTGTGATATTTGAAGATTTTCTTTTTTATATGTCATTCTTCACTGTAATTTTATCCCATTATGCCAGATTTTCAAATACATGGGCAATGTCATATGGGTGAGCTACATGGCTTGCATTGCATCTGTGCCATGTAACAGGTATGGAGATGTCTCATCTTTTTTCCATCCTCAAACATAGTTTTCCCTCTTTACCTGTGATATGTAAAATTTGTAACATGGATTACTGATCAGGATGAATGCTTCCCTCAATGCTGTTAGGTATATTATGAGAAGGAAAAGGGGAAACCCAATCCCAGACTATGGAAGGTTTAAGGCTTGTCAAGATCACCAATACTGAAAGTTAGCATATACTCACTTGACATAATTCATCAAAAAACTGACCTTCCATAATGCTTTAATTTTTCTGATATGAAACTCAGTTTGTCCCTCATTAGAAATATATTCAAGGCACTTCTAAGTCTTGAACCTCACTATACATATGGAAACATGTGCAAATTTAATTCAAAATAATAGATTATTTGGGATTCTATTACTACACTCTGATTAATATATTAGCTTAAACCTAAATGTTTCATATTTTATTTAGACTTTGCCATCAACTTACTATCACAAATATCACTGTTACAGAAATATTGGGTCTCCTCACTCCCTATCACATTGTGCCACTTCTAATGTGGCCTGCAATTGTGTCTAAGCTGCAGCTTCATCTACTTTCCTTGGGACAATTCAAAGGAGATTTCTGCAGGACTCATCAAAACATTTTAAGATATTGAGTCTTACAGCAGTAACTTGTTCTCTATTGTATACATTGTTAACTTTTTTCTTTTCTCCCTACCCTGTCTCACCTTCCCCATTTCCTCATTTATGCCTCTGGGAATTACCTTACAATTAGCACCATATACCCAAGAAAAAATGAATTTAGTAAATGAGAATAGTTACAGATTTTAGCAATTTAGTAATATTTCTATCATATTAGTGGAGAAGACAGGGCAGTAGAGAATTAGTGTATATGTAGTAACATTTATGGATCTCAAAAACCTAGTTGAATGAAAACCTTAGATATCAAAGTGAAATCTGCAACAACATATGTATGCTCATTAAAACATACATTTGCTTTGTGAAGTTGTATTTTCACAAAGAAGAGGTGGCCTATATATGAAGGAGAATTGAAGTGGAAGGAGGATTGAGGACTGATGATAATTATGGGATAAGGAATTAAGCTAGGATGAATTCAGTTCAGTTGTGAGACTAAAAGAAAGAAATAAAATGAGTAACATGTATTCATAATCTGTATTATTTCTGAATCTTTTAAAAACACTCTAGGGAATGTTATAGAAATCTTTCTTCATCCTCAGACATAAAACATAGAAGGAGCTACAGTGTAAAATGCTGAATAGTGAAATAATAATTAGGAGATTAAAGTATAGAACAAATAATATATGTAAGTCAAGATATTTGATAAAGGGTAGTACAAAAATAACACAAGAAAGCAGGGAAATTGTATATAAAAGAATGCTTCTCAATAGGGAAATCAAGGGTGCCCTGGATAATTAACAAAGACCCAGTGGCCTCATTTCCTGTTATCAGATGATTTGGGCATAATAACAAATTACATTCAAGCTGCCAATGTTGTAGCTCATAAGAAAGAGATACTCATAAATTCTGATTTCATTGAAGTTAAGAACTACATGAGAGAGTAATAACACATTCCTCATTTGAAGTGTGTGGAGAGCCCCAATCTCCATGATTATTACATTAGCTCCAGTAACAATTCTTGACTCATGGTTGCAATTTAAATTATGCTAATGACAATAATATCAATGCCAGACTCAGCACATTATACCACACATATTAATATCTTAATTTCTAAACAATGGTTTCTGGAGAAACTTGGTGTTTTTAGGAATATTATTATGCTCTTTGAGGAAAGCAAGGAATGTGTTTCTATTTTTTATGATTTCCATATTGATACTGAAAATTTAAACAATGAAAATTCTGAAGGGGAAAGGATAAAGAACTATTTGAAAACTTCATCTAGAATGTGGTCTTAGGGAAGACAGTGATGGTCAGGTCAGGTTTACTGATGCTAAGTAAGGAATTATGTTTCAATTACTAATAGTTTTTGATAAGAGCTTCCCATTTTCCATTAATCTGATATTAGCATTATTATTATCTCCTATTAATTGCATCTACAGATTTCATTTGTGCTATGGATACCTGGGCTCTCATTTTACCACTACCATACAAGAGATGGTAATTTTCACAGTTTAAATTCCCTCTTGAGAAGATTGTTTACCAAGTACTTGAGTATATGGTGATAATTGTTAGGTAATTCCAGGAGGCATAAATGAGGAAATGGGGAAGGTGAGACAAGGAAGGGAAAAAAGAATAAAATAACAATGTGTGAAATAGAGAACAAGTTACTGCTGTAAGTAAGTAAGACTCAGTATCTTGAAATGCTTTCATGTATCCTGCAGAAATCTCCTTGGAATTGTCCCAAGGAAACTCACAACTGCAGCCCACATCAGAAGTGGCACAAAGTGATACGGAATGGGGAGATCCAATATTTGTGAATGAGTGAAACAAGTGGTATGTCACTGTATGTATATAATCTTTGAGCTAAATGTTTTTTTGTACATATTTTATTTAATGAGGGTTCCATGTACAGTTTGATTAGAAAAACATATTTAGGTTAGTAATGTAGAATGGGTATATGTAGCCGTTTGGCAATTTGATGTAGTTTTGATCTGGAATTAAGACATTGCTTTGGGCCAAAAGAGGAGTCCCACCCATGTGTATAGAGAGGGTGAGTTTGCCCCAGCAGTTGAAAAGGGTGGATGTTCCCAATCAATATTCAAGAAGAGTTTTGCTGCCCCAGGGTACAGGGAGGGTGGAGCACATTCCTCAAAGATTAGGGCGGTTAAGGTCAACACCCCTTAGGTCTGAGAGGGGTGTACCTGTCCCCCATGGATTAGAGAAGGCCAGGTGGTCAACCCATTGCTCTGAGAGGGTTGAACCTGTATGCCAAAGGTTAGGAAAGGCCAGGTGGTCAACTCAATGCTCTGAGAAGATTGAACCTGTATGCCAAAAGTTACAGGGAATGTTGTCTTCACCTCACTGTAATAGAGGGGCTAAGACTTTAACCCAAAGATTTGGTAACATGTGGCAATCACCCCAACACTCTTGGAGGGTGAGGTCTGGAGCTTGGCTGACACCCAGATGCTTGATGAGGGTGGAACCAAGAAAGTGGCCTTTGGGCAAGTCTGTGGAAAGTGTGGGTTCCCATGTGGCCCCAAGGAGAAGAAACCACCATCTTAAGAATGACTCTCAGACTTTGAAATTGAATGAAGAATGCCCAGCAGGTTTACTGAACTCTAGAGGACCCATGACTCATGTTTAACATCCCAATTTCTCTTTATGATAATGAAAATGTTTATCCTTTTTCTTTCCATTTGTGTGATGGAAGCAGTTAAATGGTTTTTGTAAGTTTCAGAGGTCTGCTGCAGATGGGATTTTGCCTGAAGACAAACTGTATTTCTTTAAAATGATTATGATATGATTTTGTACCTGAATTGTTACTGATTTAAGGTTTTTTGAATATTGTAATGTATTTTTGGAATTCAGAAGTTGTAGTGTAGCCATTTGGCAATTTGATGTAATTATGAATTCCAAAAATCTATATCAGATTATGCTTGTAAAC
>JAQZBX010028174.1:0-27929 GCA_029593785.1 Cabassous unicinctus
CCCCAGCAGCCGGGGCGCACGCGTGTTTGTCTCCACCTTGAGACCTGAATGCTCCTTGGGCCCATGTTCCTGCCGGCTGACGCCCACTGTGACAGAGACCCCCTACGCTGAGGGGCCAGCGCCTGGCCCCCTCCTTGATGCTTGGCTCTCCTACACCCTCTCAGACCCAGCCCCAGCTCCTCCACTCCCAGGAGGCTGAGGTCAGCAGTGACCCGGTGTGGTCCAATGGCCACCCGGCCTTCCTGAGAGCTTCACCCAGCACAGGTGAGCACCCTCCTCGCCCATCTCCTCTTCTGCAAAGCCCCTTTCCAACACGGCCTGCTCCTGGGCCTGCGACCCTTCCCGAACTAGTTTTCAGGGTAGCCTCACCCAACCCCACTGCTCTAAGCATCTCTGACCCAGTTGCAACACCCTAGCGAGGGCACCCCACCCCACTCCTGGCCAAGTCACTCCCACTCAGAGGACGGCACCACCTTCTACCCTGTGCCTAGAGCCCAAATCCAGATGTCTTTGGCTGCTCTTTTCCTTCTCAGCTTCCCCAACAGCAGGTCCAACTGCACCTACTGCCAGGACACAAATCAAGCACTTCCACTTTCCTCCATCTTCACTCCCACCTCCAAGCCCTCCAACCCCCTCGCTGCCCCCACAGGGCAGCCGGAATGAAGGCAGAACAGATCGCTCCTTGCTTGAAACCATCCAATCAATTTCTGACACACCTAGAAGTAAATAACCAAGGAAACAATAGAAGGAAACTTCCCAGACCTACAAAGCCACACGCTTTCAGCTGGAAAGGGCCCACAAGTGGAGGAAATGCCTGACCCACAGTGGACACAGCTGGTGGCATTCCAAACACCAGGGACAGAAAGAAAACCACACATGCCTGTGAAGAAGAGGCTTGTCGACAAATCTAATTGGCACCAGACAGTGGAGTGGCATAGATGATAAACAATGCCTCAAAGTTCTGGCAGGAAAGGGTTTTAAAGCTAGAATTTTTTTCTCAACCAAACCAGCTTGCAAATGTGGGTGGTGGGGTGCAAAGTAAAGACATTTTCTTACAAATGGACCCAGAAAAAGTAGCTACCCACAAACCCTCTCTCAGAGTTTTACTGGAATATGATTTTTTAAAAAATCATTAAATATTCCCAAAAAGGAGGACAAATTTGGATGCAATAAAGAGTGATGAAGGAGTGGATGTGGCACAAGCAGTTGAGCGCCCGCCTCCCACATGGGAGGTCCCAGGTTCAGTTCTCAGTTCCTCCTAAAGAAGATAAAAACAATGAGCAGACGAGGAAAAAAAAAATAACGAGCAGACAACAAGCAAAAACAAACAAGCAGGGAGCGGATGTGGCTCAAGCAGTTGAGCGCCTTCCTCCCACATTGGAGGTCCTGGGTTCGGTTCCCCGGTACCTCCTAAAGAAAAAACAGACAGACAACAAGCAAAAACAACGAGCACAAACAATGAACAAACAGACAAGGGAGCCATCTGGGGAGGAGGGGAAGAGTGATGAACAGGTAGCCAGTAAAATAGCTAACTATTGATGCTTGGTGGGGGAAAATAAGAGCTAGATGGAGCTGAGATCCCAGGTGATGCCAACCTGCGGGAAGAATTCGGGAGGGGCACAAGGCACTGATGACTCCAAACAGTGATACAAAGACATACCTAGTGCTCCTTTCAAAAACCTGAAAGATGCCTGCTAGAACAGAAAAGGAAACTGAGAAAGCCTAACCAAAAAATGATATAAAACGGCAGGCACAAATTCCAACTCATCAGTAATCACAAACGTAAATGGATCGAGGTGCTCCATAAAAATATAAAGGCTCTCAAATTGAGTTGAAGTATAGCGATAAAATAAAGTCACATGAAAAGGCTGAAAATAAAGAGGGAAAGAATTAAGACTTTAAACAGGATGAAAACAGCTATTCCTCATTGCCAACAGTTAGGAACTTAAGCATCTGTTACCATCTGTCACCGGCTGAGTTGTAACCTCTCCTCCAGACCCCAAAAAACAAGTTCAAGTCCCAACTCCTAACTCTGAAGTTAGGGTCTTTGAAGATGTTATTGGTTAAGATGAGGCCAAAGTGGATTAGGCCCCAGTCCACTATGTCTGGTGTCCTGTGAGCAGATAGACAGACAGAAGGTAGAGCACCAAGTGACAACTAGGGCAGAGGCTGGAGCCAGGGGACTGCTGGACACCAGACCCAGGAAGGTCAAGGACGGGTCCTCCCTGTGGATTTTGGGTTTCTGGCCTCCAGACAGAGCCTACAAAGCTCTGCTGTTTGAAGCCACCCAGTTTGTGATACTTTGTCCCAGCACCTGGGGAAACCAAGGCAGCATCCAACAACGTGGTCTTAAGACATAAGAGTGGAAAGTGATAGGCACGTAGGAAATGCACAAATGCAGGACCTTTCTTAGAAATCAGCAGATCAAGAGGATAGAACAAGTAAAGGACTGATCTGCTGACTAATACAAACAGGCCAGAGCCCAGCAGCACCTATCACCGAGAACAAAGTAACCGCCCGCTGGAGATGATACAGTATTTTCAAACAACAGTGAAGTGTTCACAGAAACTGACTGTATTAAGCCACAATGAAGTCTCAAAAGATTCCAAAACACAGAAGTCTTTAAGAGACTATATTATTGGGCCCTAATGCAATAAAATTTAAAAAGAATTATAAAAGTTTAGCTCCTCTACCCCATTCCATCCACTTGAAAGCTAGTCAACGCCCTTCTCAACAATGCTTGGGTTTAAAAAGGTATCAAAACTGAAATTACAAACTAGAAATGGCCAGCAAGCAGAGCAGCAGGAGGCAAGTCCCCGAGTGTGGCCAAAGCGACAGAGGAGGTACAGAGCCTCAGCTGCAGGAACAGAACCACCTCCAGAGGCCAGAGCAGGAATAAAATAACACCAAAGAAAGAAGTGAAAACTGATAAAATAAAAGAGAAACACAGACTTATCAATAAAGTGAAGAGCTGGTGTTTTGGGAAGACCCGCAACAGTGACAACTTTTCAGTCTGACCAAGAGATACAGGAAAATGCACTCCAAACAGCAGGTTTGAGAAACTACAAAAGCAGCTTTGGAGCCGTAAGCGAAACAGGCTCTAACTTAACGGGCGGCCCTCCTCCCCGGGAGCGCGTGCAGCGTGTGGGGTGGCTGTTTTTGCTTGGGGCTGTGCTAGTGGTTGGTGCCTGAGGGGGCAGGAGGTCCTGCAAAGCCGCACATCAGACTTGCCCCCTTGAGAAGCTGCTCCAGAGGAAACGGAGGATGCCGCAGGAAAAGGCTGCAGCAACATCTGTGCCTACGTATATAAAGAGGCTGAAAATTAGTATTCTCGATATATGAAGACTACCTAGAAACCAATTTTAAAAAGGCTCTCAACAATTAAAACGAGGGGAAGCAGGAACGCAGCCAAAAAGCATATTAAAATACAGTCAATCTTATATTCATGCAGGTGCAAAATCACGGGAAATAAAAGATTACAAGCCAAATGTCTATCAGCAACAAGGAAAAGAACTTGGGGGGTGGGTAAGAAACGGGAACTTCTAACTTCTCTTCCTACACGTTTCTGTAGTGTTTTAACTTTCACAGGAGAATGTATTCTGTATGTTTAGATGTTTAAAATGCTTTAAAAAGTAATTAAAGCTCAAAAGGCTTTAACTTTGAGGGCATTCATCGAATCATGAACAGAAGGAACCTCCCTGTGATTATAACAGCTTCCTATTTTTTCACTGCTTATTTCATTTTACATTTAGATCCTTAATCCATTTGGAACTAACTTTTGTGGAAGGTTGCAACGGATGCTCCCTTTCCCTTCCAAATGGCAAACCCACTGTGCAAGCACCATTTATGGAACAGTCCAGACTTTCCCAGCTGACCTGAAATGCCCGACCCCCAAACACATGCCCCCGAGGACCATGAGCAGGTTCCATGAGCTCCCTGACCTCGGTGCCTGCACCAGGAGGGCACAAATGCTGCCAGAGCTTCTACACAGATTGCAGCAGGCGGGCACCAGGGCATGTGCTGCCCTTGGGGTGGTGTCTGGCACACGGGAAGTGCTCAGATGCTGGCCACCTTGGAAGGAAAAGGGAGGTACCCGTGTGGGCACTCTGGGTACTGACCACAGCTGGGGGGCAGCAGGCCGTTCAGGTAGGGGATGCTCATTCGCTTCAGCTCGTCCAGCTTCTCCCGCAGCTTCCTCACTTGGCTGTCGGAGCGGCTTACCCGCTGCCGCAGGGTCTTCAGCTCCCCGTTCTTTTTCTCCACCTGCTCCCGCAGGCAGCACACTTGGCTCTTGCTGTGCCGCGAGGAAAAGCAGTAGGAGTGCAGTGAGTCGATGAGCCTGCAGGCCCCGGAGGCCGACAGGATGACCTCGTTGATGGACATGGGGCTGGCATCGCTGTGCTCGCTCTGCACGGCCTCTGTGGCTGGCTTGGGGGTGACGTCTGTGGGAGGAGCGGAGGGGCCCTGGGAAGGCTTTTGAGGCGTGGCAGTGAGGGATGAGCTCAGGGGGTTCTGGGCCAGGCCCTTGTCAGGTCCCAGACTGCCCCCACTGCAGCTTGGCTCCTCATCTCTCTTCAGCCTCTTTCGGTCCATCTGCTCTCGTGGGACAGACGGCCTCTCGCGCGTGTGCCTGGAGGAGAAACTGTAAGAGTGAAGCGAGCCGATGAATTTGCATGCCCCAGATCCTGGGGGGGTAAAGTCGTCCATGGAAATGCCACTCTTATCTACCACACCAACCTCGGTGGAGGTGGTATTTCCATCGCCAACGTCTATGGCAGACATGTTGGCTTCTCCCTGGCTGCCTGCCTTTGGGGTGGCCAGACTCTCTTCTGAAGTTCTTTTCAAAGACTGCTCAGCCTGGACTTCACTAATGGCTCCTTGGCCGGCTCTGAGTGTGGCTTCACCCTGCTGAGCAGCTTGCTTCAGCTTTCTGGACTCTGGTTTACCCATTGATTTTTCATTCACAGATGATGAACCTGCTTTATCGTCCACTCCACTTGCATGTCCTCTTATGCTCCCTGTGGCTTTGCCAGCCTCCTTTCTCCTGGTACGGCCATGGCCGGCAGCCCCCCTCTTCTTCTCAGCCAGGTGGAAGATGGAGGGCACGGCTGTGGGCTTGAGGAGGCGGTGCTGGTCCTCCAGCCTCTTGGAGAAGCTGTCTTTGGTGAAGTGTTCACTACACAAGAAAGAATACTTAGTAGGGGTCCAGTTATCTCTCTGAACAGCTTTTAACCACTGGATCAGACGTTTTGAGTCCTTCAGGGGGAACCTGCAGGACAAATGACAAAGTAATTAGAAAAAAATTAATTATTTTGCAAGCACTGAAACCTATATTGACTTCACCCATTTTAAAAATACTTGAATAAAGATTTAAGAACCACCAACTACTTGCAAAATATTTCTGGGGATAGAAAGATATAAAAGCCACCACCTACCCTTAAGGTGCTTGCAGTCTGTGGGGCAGGTAGGGAAAGGAGGAGAATTACTCCTGAAGGCTGCGTGAATGCCCTGTGGGCACAGGGAAGGTGCAGGGCTGCACTGGGGCCCAGAAAATAGTCTCCCTGTGTGTCTGGGATGCAGGACTTTTGGTGCTAAAACAAGTACAAACAGAGCAAATATAGATGGGTAGGGGGCTCTCCCCTACTTAGAAGCCATGCAGGGAGCCAGCTGGTAAAGATGGAAGCAAGAGGCCATATGAGTACCGCATGTGCCCGGCGCAGTGCCCACTCCAGCTGTGGCCCAAGCAGCTGACAATGTGGAGGCCACCACGAAGTGGTCAGGCCCGGAAGCTGCAGGTCTGTGTTCCTACTAGATTGCCACTGCCAAGAGTAAAGCCCCTCCCTTTTGAACAAGATGCCTAATAATCACTTCTTCTCAATAGGGCAGGATCTATATTTAGAAAGCATTGGGCCAAAGCAAGCTGATGAGGAGGGGCCATCATTCAGGGGCAGCTATCAGCTCCACCTGGGGTCATCTCATTACCTGAGGCCATGGAGGGCCAGGGCCAGGACCAGGGCCGATCTCAACTATACCAGGAAAGTTCCAAAAAACATGCCCTTCTAATTTCCTTCCTCAATGCCAAGAAGACACTGGGCACTGCTTTAGGAGCTGATTTTCCCCACGGATCTCCCAATTCCAATGTTCTTCGCCTCGATACACCATCATAGATGTCAAAAACCAGCCTTCTTTGCAGTGCTCTGCCTATTTTTCAAAAACTGTAACTGAACTTTGGGACACAGGCTCTCAAAGAAACTTTCGAGAAACATGATGGCTGACCTCTGAAGTAACCGAATAGTACTAGTTCTTCTGATAAACTGTAACAACTGAAGACAAGCAAACCCTTGTTAACTTTCAATGACCACCAAGTTACGTAAAGACTACAAACAACACACACAGAGGGTCTTTAAAACTTAAATAATACCGGTGGGACATAAAACAAAAACACCTGGAAGGTGGTTTTTAGGAGTCCCCTCAGTTAACTGTCCTGGGACCTCCAGTGTGTAAGCCTAGGGCGAAGGACTCACTAAAACGACGTGAACTCGGGCGTGGGGAGAAGGCAAACCGTGAGCGCCCTGGTTGGGCGTGGGAAGGGCCACTCGCGCGCGGCGGCCCAGGGGGCTCTCCCCGCCCCACCTGCCGCCCTGCTCCGCAGCGCCGCGGGGACGCTCTACCCCGCCGCGGGGCGCCGGCTCCGGAGGCACAAGTTGCGTTTACTCAGGCGCTTTCCTGTCGGCAGAAATCAAGGCAGGCTCCCCGCGCATCGGAAGAGCAGAGAAGCCGCACGAACGTGGAAGGACAATCGAACCCGAGCAAAAGCGCGTGCCGGACGCGCCGCCTGCGGGAACCCGCGGCGCCGACCCGAGCCGGCGGGGGCGCGGGGCGGGCGCGGGCCTGGAGCGCGGCCCGGGCGCGGGGTCGGGGCGCGGGGACGCGGCCCAGCCAAGGTCACGCGGCGCCCACCCGCGGCCCCCGCGGACGAGGCGGCCCGCGCGCGGCGCCGAGGCCCGGGGACAAAGTGCCCCCGGCGGGCCGCGCGGCCTGCGGGCCTCAGTTTCCCCGGCGGGGGCGTGGCCGGGGGCGGCGGGCCCGGTTACCTGTGGAAGGAGACGGCGCGCTTCTCCCCTTTGCCCTGCCGGTTGGAGCAGTTCACGGCCGCGCAGCAGATCACCATCGCGGGCCCCGGGGCCGCCGCCCGCCGCCCGGCCCTCGCCTCGCCGCGCAGCGCCCGGCCGCGGACCGCCCTGAGGGAGGGAGCGCGGCGCCTCGGCGGGGACGTGGAGCGCCGGGCCCGCTTCCTCCGCCGTACGGCAAGATGGCGCGCGGGCGGCCGGGGCCTCGCACGGCCGGCCGGACTGTCCGCGCCGCGCCAGCGGCCCCCGGCACCCCGGCGGGTCTCGGGGACCGAGAGGCAGCCGCGCGCCCGGCGGCGTCCGGGGAGGGGGCGGGCGAGGGAGCCGCCCCCCGGCCGGGGCTCCGTACGGCGACATGGGCGCGCCCGCAGCTCGTCCGTACGGCAAGATGGCCCCGCGGGCCGTACCGCGGTTCGCGCGCGCTCTCCCCGCGCGCCCAGTCCAATCTTGCTCTCCGGCCTCGCGGGCCTCCCGAGCCCGGGGACGCAGCGCCGTACGCCGCGTGCAGTGCCTTCGCTGAGGTTGGAGACGGCTCAGGCCGCCCGCGCATGGCCGCCCCGCCCTACTTTCCCACGCAGCCGGCCCAGGCGCGCGCTCCGCATGGCCCTCGGTGGGCGCGCGATAGGCGCTCGGATGCGCCGCCTGCTCCGTACCCCAAGATGGCGCCGTCCGGCGCTCCCCCGCCCCCAGGGCCTCGCGTCGCCGCCCGCGCGCCGCTTCCGATTGGCCCCGGCCGTGCCTGTCGCCGCGTCGCGCTGCGGACCCGTCGGAGCGACGCCGCCGCGGGTCAGTAGGCGGCCGGAGAGGAAAGATGGACGCAGGTGAGGAGCTTCCCGGGCCGGGGCTCGTCTTCCCGGAAGGCGCGAGCCTAGCCTCTTGGCCTCCTCTGCGAGGCCGCCGCTCCCCGGGCCCGAGGCCGCCGTTGCCGCCCAGTTCACGCGCCGCCCCTCGGGGGACACGCCCGGCGCGGCCCGAGCTCCGGCGGCCGCCGTGGGGGCGCGGGGGCGCGGACTGGGCGGCGCGGGGCGCGGGGCGCGGGCGGCTTCGGGGGACGAGGCGGCGCGGAGGGCGTGGAGGTCGGCGGCGCGCCGCGCCTCTCCTGCGCGCTCTGGGCAGTCTGTCAGGTTTGAGTTTCTCGTTTCTTTTCCAGTCCTGCGGGGAGTTCTTGTTAAGTTTTTGAGTTGAGTCCTGTCGATGTTTCAGACTTGATAGACCCAAGGGCTGGAATGGGCGAGAAATGACAGCAGGGAATTCGGGGCGCGAGGGAGCAGCGTGAGGCGGTGCCCGCCGCGCTTGGGCAGGGTGTGTGAGCGCCCGGGAGAACCGCTGCAGCCGCCCGGGCTCTGGAAACCGGTGTCGTTGGAAGTTTTTGCCCTCCCCCCAGCAAAGACTTTAAAAGTGGAAGCCCTTTAATCGTGAAGTTAGTATTCTAATAACCACGGCACATCTTTTTAAAAAGTTTTTGGGTCAGTAACCAACAGATTATCTAAACTTCTTTTATTGTAAATGGAAAGAGAAACAGTGAATCCATCGTATCTTAATCTCTTGGGGTCCTAATACAAATGGGGATGGGGTGTTGGTGTTTTGCTTATTCTGTCATGCTTCCCCTCAACAAGGGACAGTACTTAATTTTTGCAGGCAAGGAAGTTTGGAGACTTAAGTCAGTAAACCTGTCTTTTCGCCCAATAGCCCAGAAAGCATTTGTACAGGACTTTTTTTTTTTTTTTCTCTTCTTTTTTTTTTCATCATTCTACTAAAGTCTTAGTTCTTTAATTCCTCATAAGCAGTGCCTTGCCATCCTCCAAGTATCCATCCCCCATCTGTAAAGGCAGTCTTTTCTTTGGCTTACTTCCACCTGTCATCCTCCATGGCATCACTCTTGCTTTGTTTTTCTTTTCCTGGCAGCTGCAACATACATTTACTAGTAACTTGGTTTGGGAACAGTAATGCATGTGTACAGCCAGTTTTATTTCAATGATTTGTAGCAGCTTGTGACCTAAATATATAAGATGTCAGTAGGAAACAGGAGCCCTGAATCCCAAGGAAGTTTGGGAATTTTGAGAAGTTTGTTTTAAAAAAAATAAGTATCAGGAACTGTTGTATTGTTTGTTGTATGTGTTTGTGCATGTGTGTTGGGGGGATAGGATCATTTACTAAACCACTTTCTAGTTAGGTGTTATTGTTTGGCTACTTAAGACTTTTCATACAAGATCCTTGGCTAAAGTGGAAAACAGTTCTATTTTAGTCATATTAATTTGAAAACCGTCAGGCTCAAGTCTGGAATACCATTGTGTAATCATGTGATGACCCTGTGAGGGGACCCTCCGGGCTGCACCTGTGGAATTATGGTAGAAAACTGTAGAAACAATGCAGGCCACTGCCCATGCTGATGCAAGTGGGTCTTGGGCTTTTTTCTTCTGCCATCATGCTGCACGTCTTTCTGGGGGATGAATAATGGTCCAGCCTTCCCCTAATCCTGGAGTCCTTATGGATTCTCTCCCTTGATTAAATGTGATAGAATTCGTGGGTTTTAAAAAAATATATTCCACAATTTACGTCTGTTGAGTGCCAACTATGTGTCAGACAGTTGTAGACCTTGGGTAGAGAAAGAGCAAAACAGACAAAACCCCTGCCCCATGGAGATGACGTTCTGTACGTGAGACCAAGTAAGAAGCAAGGCAGAGAAGTGCGATGTGGACCGTGTGGGAGAGTGATATGTTCCAGGAAGAGGGCGGATGAAATTGGAACCAGGATGACTGGGAAAGGTCTCACTACAAAGATGAGTTGACCAAGACCCAAAAGCAGTGCAGGAAGAAGGACGAGTGGGGAGGAGGCCCCTGTGGCCCGGGAGTTGGGGAGGGGAGGTGGGAAGAGCCAGTTCATCCTTCTCCTTGGGAGCTGAGACCTGGTCAGGTGGGGGAGAACTTGAGTGAGATGGTGTACCTCTGCAGGTTTTGAGAGGAGTAACATGATCAGACTTACCCTTAAGGAACTCCCTCTGGCTGCTAGGTTGAGAATGCACTGTAGAGGGGCAAGGGCAGAAGCAAGGAGACCAGCTGGGAGGCTGCTGCAGTCAGCCAGGCAGAGGTGATGGAGGTTCGGATCAGAGTGTGGAGAGGAGGTTGATGTCTGGGTGTGTTTTAGGTAGAAACAAAATGATTTGTTTACAGATTTGAAGTGTGACGCAGGGAAGAGAGGATGGAGTTAGAGATGACTCCAAGGTTTTTGGCCCGAGTAAAAAAAAATCTAAGCTGGGGAGGACTTGAGGGAGAGGGGTCCTACTTTGTGGGAAGCTATCAAGAGTTTGGTTTTGTCTGTGTTAAGTGTGAAATGCCTACTAGAAATCTCTGTTGCGGTGTGAGGGTCTGGAGCAGAGAGATGGGCCTGGACCAGAGATGGAAGTGTGTGTGAGAGGCCACACTGGATGAGCTTACCCAGGGTCTGAGTGTAGGTGGAAAGAGAAGAGAGCAGGGAGTGAGCCCGGGGCCGCCAGCATGGAGAGTGCTCCACCAGCCCCCAGCACTGTCCTTGCAGATGCCACACAGCCCAGGGAAGAGAGCAGGGAGTGAGCCCCGGGCCGCCAGCATGGAGAGTGCTCCACCAGCCTCCAGCACTGTCCTTGCAAACACCCTCGCAGTTCACAGAACTGGCAGGTGCTGGCACTTCTTTGCACACTGTCCATTCCTTGAGGACAGAGCCTTGATCTTACGCTTGCATCTCTAGTGCTTCCTGCAGTGTCTAGCATATAGTTGGTAATCAAGAAGGGGAACTTGATTATTGAATTAATAATAACTAATATGTTCCTGCACTATAAGAATTTCAGTTCTGTGGAGTTTATATGTAGCACCAACCCATTCTGTTAGCGTTAGACGCCGGGGCTGCTGTGGACGTCCTCCGCAATGTGCACCTGAGCAGCGCTTCCTAACGTAGCTACAGTTCCAGGTTCTCTTTTATTTCTTTCTTTCCGTTCAGAACTGAGCCACCAGTGTCTTCATATAAAATATATGTAATCTCATACAGACATTATCCTAAATATATAGTTTTCTAAAGGAAGGGGAGAAAACCTTTCTGTTGAATGTATTTGTAAAATATAATTTTTCAGTAAATATTAAGTGTTGTAGGAAAATATCTTTGAAACAGGTTCATTATAGTAATGTTTAAAAGAAAGCTGTTGGTGCATATTTTATGGGGTCCTCCTTGGTTGAGTGACGGTGTGATTAGTACTAGCTGAAGAGACGAGGGCTGAATTCACTGACCACAATTCCCTGTGTTTCTACCTATCAGTTTAATACTATTTGAAAGTGATTTTTCCTACTGGAATGACCCCCTTATTAAAGTGCTTTCTGCTTCCTTTTCTGCTTGTGATGAGGGATGAGGAAAGCGGGTGAAGAGAATCCGGGTCTAGGACCGGTGTGGACAAACGGTCAAGCTGTTTCTGGGCTGGAGATTCTGCCTGAGCTCCCACTGCCTGGGCTCTGGGGTCCGGCCTTCCTCTCCAGGCTCCTTTCAGCTCAGGAGCTGCGTGGGCTGCTTCACAGAAGGCACGAGCCCTGGGCCAGGTGGCGGGTGCCGAGGGCTGTGGGGAGAGCTCGGCGTGCGCTGTCCGGTGGAGCGAGGCTCCTCAGAGCAGAGGGGCAGTGCGGTGCTTTGTTTCGGGGAAGGGCGGCCCTAGTTTCATCTTATAAACAGTGAAGCGTGAACTGATAGGCAAACGAGGAAGAGGAGTGCCTTGCCCCGTCCCTGCGCTGTCACCCCTGCTCAGCTGAGTGGTGGCTGTGCCCCCATTTCATGGGTGAGAAGACCAAGATGTAAAGACATCATGTCGCGTGGCCAGAGTCGTGGGCTCTGTCTCCAAACCGACTCTAGTTAGAGATTAGCAGGGTGAGTGTTAGAAGTGGGTGACGTTTGGAAATCCTGCTCTTGCCTCCAGGAGGTAAGGTCTGGGAGGGCAGCGCACTCGGCAGGCCCATCTGCCTTGTGCTGGAGTACCTCAGCCCATTCTCGGAGTCTACCCTATAGCCGAGCTGTGGGGGCACCAGGCCAGCGAGCTGCGCCGGGAGGTCCTGCCTGCGTTTCGGGAGGTGGAAGAGCAAGTTCACCCTTCTCCTAGGTTTAGGTGGCACACCAAAGAGCCCACGAGGCCCCGGAAGGGATGAGAAGGCCGTGCTCTTCATTGCTCCTCTCGCACTAATCGTGCTCGTTTCTCATGCCGCCCAGCTTGAGGAAATCTGGGCCAGCACCTGATGTGGAGGTCTCTGTTCCCTGGACGCAGTCGCTCTTCCTTCTGAGGACAGCCTGCTGAGTTGGATTCAGTTTAGTAAAGTCATTCACATCCCTGGTTTGGCTTCCTGTTTACGCTGTACGAGTACTTCTGTTTGCTTACAGAATGTGGCTCCTGCCAACCTGTGTCACAATTGTTGCACCACTTTGGTGATTGGGAGCCCTGGCCCCGACAGCGTGCTCACCACGTGTCTGCACCATTCAAAGCCCTTCACATATGTTACCGTGTTTCATCCTCACAACAGTCCTGTGAGGGAAACATAGCTGCTCCCATTTTGCCGAGGAGAAAACCGTGGCACAGAAAGGTTAGCGGCTGCGGAAGACCCACGGCTGGCTGGCGGAGGGGCCTGACTTCCTGGTGCAGGGTCAGGCTCCCAGGAGGCGTGGACTCCTCAGTGCACCTGCTCTGGGGGTGCACAGACTCACACATCCTGCCGCCCCGAGGTGGTCACAGCGGAGCCAGAACGAGGGAGTGTGCCATCAGGTGCGAGCGCTGGACGCGAACCAGAGGGCAGCTGCTGCGCCTGGATTCTGGATTGCTCGAGGACTGGTGTGTGGGCTCCCAAGGGCCCCCGTGGCTGACAGACGTGGTTGCCTCACAACTGTGAGGGGTAGAGACCTGCAGCTGCCTCTTCAGAATCCTTCGTCTCCTTGTTGGCTTTGCTGGCTTTGGCTCATATGTTAAGAATCTGAGACCACTACAACCCTTAATTTTCTTATTTACAGCAGGAAATTTGGTGATCTTTTTGAACTTAATAGAACACTTCTTCCTCTCCAGCAGAGTGCTGCTTCACTCTGTAGTTGGCGTCCCTACCTATAAAATTTGCTAATAAACCTAAAAGTACATTTGCTTTACATTTGCCTCATTAGTCATGAAAATACCTTAACTTCAAAGCTGCCCAGGGCTTGTTAACCTACTTTCAGAGTTAGTTTTTTCCCTTTTTCTTTTCTTTTTTTTTTTTTTTAATTTAAATATGGGAAGCTGTGTATCTTAGGAGTTTCTCAGTTTCTAGCTTCTGATATTACTGACATTTAGTGATACATTTATCCTCATGACATATGTCACCTCTCTCTGAAGTCTGTCTCTGTATAGAAGGCCCCAGCCCGGAGTCCTGGACATCATTAATTCAAAGCTGGGGCCCTGGAAAAGGTCTCAAACATCAGTAGGATATTCCAACTCCAAAAAGATTGGAATTACCATCTTGCAGTGTTGTAAACTGAAATTAGACAGGTTTGTTTGCATTCTTTTTTTGTGTGAATAAACTTTATGAATCTGAGTCTCAAGTTGAATAAAGCATAGTGGTCAAAAGAGGCAGTGGTCTATGAAGAGCCAGAGGTGACGTCGGAGGAGGTGGCAGGGACGTCGCTGGTAGATGCAGAGCACTCATTGTTTCGTACCTCCTTGAAATGACAGACATGTACTTCAGTTCATCCAGCTCAGTTTTTATAATCATGTGCAGAAACAAGTAATCTTGGGTAAAAAAAAAAAGAGGAAAATAAACTTGGACTTTATTTATTCACATTGCAAAGCAGCTTGGTTGAAGTTGTCCCTGGAATAGTAAACAAGTAAAACATGTAAGAACAGAGGTCCTGGGTGAAGCCAGGCGGGCAAAGCCCACTGGGTCTTACAGCTGCCCCAGCGTCTGTCCCGAGCTCTGGGCGTGAGGCAGAGGCCCTGCCGGGGCTGCAGTGAGCTCGCTGTGAAAACCTTGTGGCTCCTGTAACACTGCCGTCGGTCAGAGGCAGAGAAAGCAGGCGAAGCTGGGCCTGGGTTTCTGCCAGCCCGAGAGCGATTGGCAGGTGACACTGGGTCTTAGGTTTCAGCGTGCTGCTGTTAGCTCCCAGGGCACTGCTAGGGTGCTTCCAACTACTTCCAGCCCTACACTGGGGTGTCGGCTGCACACTCCCCTGGACTTCTTGGTGTAGTAAAATGCACAGGCCTTTGGGCCCCGCAGTTAATTACAGCATTTTCATCTGAGCCCTCCTGTCTGTCTGCTCAGCACTCCATGCGGGGATTGGAAACAGCCACTTTCCAAGGTTGTCCTGTTGTTATCCCCATTTTATGGATGAGGAAACTTCCATGCTTAGAAGTTCAGTAACTGGCCAAGGACCTACGACTGGAGTGCTGAGCTGGGATTTGAAGCCCCCTGTCCCATTCCCAGCCCCCTCCACCCCCTGCCCGCTGCCTTTCCCCATGGGAAGCAGAGAGGCAGAGCCCAGAGAGCACCTGATGGGGTCTCCTGCAGACATGTAGCAGTGCCGGAGACCAGCCACCTCGCACGGGGGTCCTGGTTACCCATTGGCAGAAGAACAAAGGTGAGGAAGGCAAAGGTGGTGGATGATCTCACCTTGGAAAGGCATGTGCGTGGGTTCACGGTGATCGACTTTGGAGAGTCTTTCCTGGGGGATGGGGTTCAGACGACTTGTATTATTTTTGTAGTCTTGAATTTTTTTTTTTTTATAATTAGCATTTTTTTTTTTTTTAACCAAAAGGCAGGCTATTCTCAAAAATTAACTTTAGATGTGGCAGAAGCTCATATACAACGTTGATTTTTTCCAAAGGTTTCTGTAAAATTTCAGGGAGAGGGTGTGAGTGACTGGGCATCTCCAACATGTGAGAGGGTTGCAGGTGACGTGGGGCCACAGGTGCAGTGAGGGGCTTGGGGGGGAAGCTGCAGGTGAGGAGCTGTGGGGTGGAGGGGTTACGGTGAGAGGCATGTGCCAGGGTCTCTGACGAGCAGCTGAAGGACGGGCCGCCGTCGCCCTGGTGCTGGCTGGGTGCACTGCACCTGTCGCCTGGCGGGCGCGGGCTGGTGTCAGCTCTTCTCACAGGAGGAGTGCTGGCCTCTCTGCTTTCCTTTTTCTTTTCTTTTTTTAAGATCTTTATTTTAGTAACATAAATAAAACCTGTACAATTCAGTGGTGTTGATTACATTCACAGTGTTTGCCATCATCACTACCTTACATTTTCAAAACTTCCATCCCCCCCAAGCAGAAACTGCGCCAGTTAGACACTGGCTCCCCTTTCCCTAGCCCACCTCAGCCCCGGGCAGCCTGCAGCCTAGTGTCTGGCCATGAATTGGCTGATTCCTGCCAGTGAGGTGGTGGCTTATATCACTTGGATGTCTTCAAGGTTCATCCCTGCTGTCACATGAATTAGGACTTCATTCCTTTTTAATGCTGAATACCACCTTACTGTATGTATATACCAAATTTTGCTTGTTAATTGATTTTTTGATGGATGCTGGGGTCTCTAGTTCTGTTTTTTTTTTAAGCAACTTTATTGCGATATGTCCACATACCATACAGTCCACCTCTAGTGTACGTTCAGTGGCTTTTGGCATAATCACAGGGTTTATCGATTTTAGAGCATTTTCGTTGCTCCCCAAGGAAAACCCCCCCATCCCATCACTAAGTCTCTAGGTTGCTAATTGAAGCAAACTGGAGCCTGGGTCCTCAGTCCCCTGATCACCCAGCAGATACTGTGGCTCGGCGGCAAGAGGCTGCCTGGGCAGAGGCATGGCCGCAGGAGCGCGGGCTGGACCTGCCCTGGCCACCGGGAGCTCTTGGGCTCCCAGCCCCAGAGTGTCTCCTTGAACCGACGTAAGTGTTGTGGGCCTCGTGACAGCCATACAAGCTCTTCTCCGTTCTGTCTCTTCTGTGGCCTTTTTCACATACAAAGATGAAGGATGTCTGCATTTCATTGCTGTTCTTTAGGTGCTGAACGTTTTAGGCTGAGACACATGCTGGGTCAGGGGCCTTGCAAGCCTAGTCTTCTGTTTGCTCTCTCTCTCCCCGGGGACTGGCCCCGGCCCCGCGCTCTCACCCTGGCCCACATCTGAATGGCTTGGGGAGCTGGGTGCCAGGCTCGCCTTCCCACCCCACCCGGCAGCAGGCAGAGCCCTCCTGTGCGCCCCTCCGTGCTGCCCCGCTGAGAAGGGGGTGGTGGAGGCGCTGGAGAGGCTGAGTGGACACCGCAGGGTCAGGGCTCTCCCTGCGAGTGCTTCTTCAGTGAGGAAACTCGGCAGGTGGACGTGCTGCCACCCCGTGGACTCGTAGGCATGTGACAGATGTGTGTCTTTGGTTTCAACAGCTACTCTGACCTATGACACTCTCAGATTTGCTGAGTTTGAAGATTTTCCTGAGACCTCGGAGCCCATCTGGATACTGGGTAGAAAATACAGCATTTTCACAGGTATCAACTACGTTAGAGCCCACACTGCTCTTCCTGCTCAATCTGCAAAAAGTATTTTATGATAATAATTACCTGCTAACTGTTCTGTAACGTGTGACTTACAAACTTAAGGATTTGTATGTGTGTGTTTTCTTTTGAAAATCTTCTAGAAAAGGACGCGATTTTGTCTGATGTGGCATCAAGACTTTGGTTTACATACAGGAAGAACTTTCCAGCCATCGGTAAGTGCTCGGGTGGCCATGATGCGTAAGCGAGTACAAACGTTTTCCGAGGGAGGAAGGCTTGTTCTTAGAGGCTTGGCTTCAGCGTGCAGTGCTCGTTGCTTTGTTCTGGCCCTCAGTGTGCCCTGGCTGGATGAATCGAGGCCTCACACGGTGCTGTGGCTGAGCCAGAATCCAGACCCGGGCTCATGGGTCTGCTGGGGACACTGTGTTTCCAGTGAAAGGCACAGCTTACTGCTGAGGCGTAAAATCAGTATTAGGAGGCAACAGCTAGGGAGAGGGTATAGCCCCGTGGTTGAGCACCTGCTTCCCATGTGCAAGGTCCTGGGTTCAATCCCTGGCACCTCCTAAAAGCACATGGCACAGTCTCCCAGCAGTTAGAGATATGCTGTGGGGGTCTTTGAGGTTCAAGCACTGGACCCTGCACTGCAGGTCGTTGTCTGGGAGGCCTGGAATGCACAGGAACGAGAAGCGGGCCCGAGGGGAGCCTGCCTTCTCGTCATTTGTCATTATGGAGGAGGTAGAGGCTGCGTGGGAACCTGTGGATGCGCAGCACCAGCACCTTGTCCAGGTGGGAGCGACGCAGCTCTGGGAGGGGTGGGGTGGTCTGCGGCCTTCCCAAGTCCTGCAGAGGTGGCTGCAGTTGTCTGTACAGTGGGGTGAGGATGATAACAGTCCATCGGCTGGGTTGGTCTGTATGCGAGGCCCTGAGCTGTGCCCTTGGTGCATGGCACTCTCTCTGGGCCCCACAGCTACCCCGAGGGGTGAGCTTTGTTATTCTGCGATCGTGGAGGGGATTCTGCTTGCTTACGCCAAAGGTGGAAGCTGGCTGCTGCTCTGTCACATGGTGACGGCACCACGTGCCTCCCACTTGCTGGCCATGGGGCGTGCCCGCTCGTGTGGCTCCTCCTGCGCTGGCTCCTGGTGGCATCCCAGCAGGCTTCTGCCAGGGGCTCCTGGGGCATTTCCCATCGTCCTGTGACACCATAACCCTGTGTCTGGTGTGGGACCTCCCTGCGCCCCGGTCGGGTGGACGTGAAACGCCTGGGCCCAAGGGCGGCAGGTGTGTATCAAGGCTGATGGCTATGGCCACTCGCACCCTGAGAGCGTAGGCCGAGTGCACTCCACCGCTCCTGCGTGCGCAGCCGCCAGCCCCAGCAGCGCATGGTCGAGCCTTTGCTCTTTGCCTTTCCGGTGGCTGCCAGGGGCCCTTCTTAACTGCATTGCCTGCATCGTGCTGGGGTCGCCTCTTCGCAGGCTTGCCACTTAGTCGTGCTTTTCTGTGAGTTGCTTGTTCACACACTTTGCCCCCCTTGAGGGGTGGCTCGTCAGATGCTTCACTTCCCAGCACATGCAGCCCTTGGCTTTGCAGGGTCTGCGTCTGTGTCCCCAGCGGAGGTGGCAGCGGCTGTCACCATCGGTGCGCCATGCAGGAAGCCCTGCTCTGCCGGGCCACCTAACCAGAGCCTTATTTCCGTCCGCCTGGCAGGGGGGACAGGCCCCACCTCGGACACAGGCTGGGGCTGCATGCTTCGCTGTGGACAGATGATCTTCGCCCAGGCCCTGGTGTGCCGACACTTGGGGCGAGGTGAGCCACGGCGCACGGGGGTGTTGAGGGCAGCGGGCTGAGGGTTGTGTTTTTCTTGGTTTTTCATTTGAGAAGTTGTAGGTGTACAGAAAAATTATGCATAAAATTCAGAGTTCCCAAATAGTGGGGCTTGTCTTCAGTAATAACCTGCTAGTTTTCCTTGACTTAAAAAAAAAAATGGCTTTAAATATATTGTGTAACATATTGTATGATTAAAAAAAAAATTTATATGTATCCAGTGCATTTGAGAAATGTATGTTTTTATTCAACTTTTTTTTTATTTTTAAAGTATTATTTATATATTCAATTATTAAATGTACAAAATGAAGTTAAAAACAAGTCTACTGAAAATGGATAAATGAAGCATCATACAAAGAAATAAATATTTCTTGATCCTGTTTATTAAAAAAAGTAAATATAAGTTAAAAAAAAAAAAAAAAAAAAAGTGCTGATACATGTTTATTATTTAGAGTTGTCTTTAAACCACTGAAACTGTTTCTGCATTCTGTGTGGATTGTTTGGGTGTGGTTGGCACATGTATATTTGAAGCCCTACAGAATTTAGCTTCTCACTAAGAGTTCATCACAGGCTTGAACTTCTCTGTGCCTTGAGTATGTTATAAAAATGGAGACTTTGTCCTGTTGGTGGTAAAATTGGACTTCTGTTTTGTTCCCCTAGACTGGAGGTGGATACAGCAGAGGAGGCAGCCAGACAGCTACCTGAGCGTGCTCCACGCCTTCCTCGACAGGAAGGACAGCTACTACTCCATCCATCAGATAGGTGGGGCTGCCTGCCGGTCGCTCCTGGGCTCTTTAGAAAGGGCTTCCCAGGAGCGTTCCTAGCACTGGGGCGTGAGGCATAAGGGCTGTGGACCGTCCTGGCCTCTCACTGCCCACGAGCTGGCCATGGTGGTGATGGGAGCTGCTCAGACCCCAGGCTTGCCCTGCCATGGCCGTCATTCCAGCAGCTGCTCCCTTGTCTGGAAGTTTAGACTAGAGTACCTCAAAGCGGTGTTCTCTCTGGATGCTCCAGGAAGACCTGCCAGCCTTTGATTTAAGCTAGTCCAACTTCAAGTCCCCGTTTATAGATAGAAGTAAAACTATTGATCTGAATCGACTGGGCTGAGTGACTGAAACTCCAAGCCATCACATTTTCCTCCATTCCCTGATTCCCACCTGTCACCCTTTCCTGCCTCCCTTTTGGAGGGCATGTCCCCGTGCCTCCTGGGAGCTTAAGCCCCTGAGGAGGTGGGGTTAGGGTGGGCACCTCCCAGACTTGCCTGTGAAGTGTTTGCAAATGCCACTTGCCCCTGGGCGATGGGGAGGGTGGGGAGAGTGCCCTGTGCTAATCGGCCTCCCTTTCTGCAGCGCAAATGGGAGTTGGAGAGGGCAAGTCCATCGGGCAGTGGTATGGACCCAACACCGTGGCCCAGGTGCTCAAGTACGTACCCAGCCGAGGCCTCCTGGTTCTTCTGGGGACGGCATGAACCCCCCTTGGGTGTGTACTTCCCCTGGAGTTGTTTTCACTAAAGGAAGCAAGGTGTGCTTGTTCTTTAATCTTCTTGAAGGCCCTCAGGAGGTCTTCAGAGGTGGTAATCAACGCCAGCTAGTCTTGGAACTTGTGTTTTTTAATATCAAGAACGCCTTGATCCACATTGTGCTGAGCCGGTGGGGCCCTTGCCTTGGGCTGCCGCGTGTTCCTCCCGCCACCTGTTTTCTGAGTGTGGGCAGTTGTATCTGGTCTGGAAGGACCGTGGTGGATGGACGTGTGGGTTTCGCAGTGTCTGCGCAGCTGCCGAAGGCTGGCTGTCCACTAGGGCCCTGGACCCACTTCCCGCGCCTTCTTCAGGAGCTCCCTCTGAGAGCGGCTCTGTCCTGCGTCACCAGCCTCCGCCTTTCTGCTGCCTCCTTCCCATTGGCTCCTGGCTGGACTTCACTTCCTGTGAGATCACGCCTGCCGCTGTCCTCCCTGCTTCACTAATTTCTGAAAAGTCCTGCCTACCCTTGGGCTCTCCAATGCCTCACCCAGCCCCTCTCTCTCCTCTGCCCTTGGGATCTTCCTGGACATGTCCTGCCCTCACGCTAACCTCCAGCCACTCCCCAGCCCCTGTCTGCGCTCCGTCCTCAGTTCCGCCTGTGGCACTGCAGAGCCTGGCTCTGCCTGCTCCCGCGCACCTCGGGAGGTATGTGCACGCACGGCCTGCAGCTCCCCCTTCTGCACCCCTTGCAGTGGTGCCTTCACCCCTGTTCCTGCTCTGAACCAGCCCTGCCACCATCAGCCATCTTGTTCCGTCCAAAGGCCACGGTTTGGCCCCCATCTTGCTCAGTCTGCTGCCAGCAGCCTCGATGCAGCGCTTTCCCTCTCCCCACTCTGGGCACTCCTGTCCCCCCGCCGACTGTCTCCTCTCCACCTGGAAACACTGAAGGCCCAGGCCTCTGGCTGCCCCGGCTTCCCGTCCACAGCAGCACTGCGGCTCCCTTGTCAGCGCCACACCAGTCCTGGCTTCCCATCTCCAGGGCAGGCCCGTCCCTGCATGCCAAGCTCATGGGCCCCACTGCGCACTCCTACTCCGCTGGGGCACCAATAGCACACTCACTGGCCATGGCCCTCCTGAGCCTGTGCGCCCCTCACCCCCAGCCCCCCAGGGCCCTGCAGTACATGGCACCGCCATCCTTCCAGTTGTTCAGGCCAAAATCTAGGTCATTCTAGGCTTTTTCTCTCAACACGCCCCATCCAAAATAAAGCTCAGTCTGACTGTCTTTCTCCCCTACCGCCTCATGGAGCCCAGGTGCTGGTTCTCTTCCTCTCCGTGCCATCCTGGGGGCTCTCTGAAGGACGGCCAGGGTGCCTAGCGCCTCAGGCAGTCCTGGTTCCTGCTCAGACGTGGACCCCCAGGGAGAGCTGCCCCCTCCATGTGCCGTCAGCTCACTGTGCACTTTGCTTGGTGACGGTGTTGCTGCCCCCACCCCCGCCTGGTGGTTCTCCAGGGTGCTTCTTCCTCCTGGCACGCTTTACTGATTTCTGTCTGTCCCCCGTGGCATCAGCTCTGCAGCGGGCTGCTCCGTTTCTTCAGCAGTAGGCCTGGGCTGGCCCGGGCAGGCCCTCAGGGAGGCCCCCACTGACTGGTCCTCCAGCTACTTCCCCAGGTCTGCTATGCCTTCTGTCTGCACTCTTCTACCGGGGGAGGCTGTCTGGTCAGGCACCAGCCCCCAGCCCCCGCTCTGCACTTCCTTGCCCCTCGTTCTGTTCCCAGATGCGCCGGGTCCTGTCTGCCCAGAGCCTTGGTGTGAGCCGCTCCCTCTGCCCTTTCACCTCAGCACCTCCTGCTTTTTATTTGGGCCCTCTGACCCCACCTCCCCAGGACCCAAGATTAGACCAGATTCCTTCCCTGTTGTACTTTTGACTGCATAACTTGATTTTCCTTCAGAACCTCCACTGCCCTTATAATGGAGTCTTTGTCCCTTTAACTTACCTGTCACCTCCTCCCTGGTGGTGAGAAAATCTCCACGAGGTCAGAGGCTGTTTCTTCCTTATTGCTGCGTTACCAGCAGCACCTAGCCCAGAGCCAGACAGATGGGGGCACCTCATAAATATCTGTTCGGGTGAGTAAATTTCAGGGAAAATGAGAGCATTTGATTCCTCACTGTCGTTACAGCTGAGGCCCCGCTAACTTGTAGGTCTCTGTGAGGAATCAAGCACCCATGGCTTCCTTGAGCATGTGTCGTCGGGGGGGCGTGAGAGTGCTGGGGTGTGGTAGGGTAGGCTTGACCCGCTTCAGACCTAAACCCGCAGCGTCCACACACCTGGGCATGCGTCCCTGCTGCAGCTTCTGCCTGCCAGTGAGGTCGGCACGCCACACGCCTGGGCTTGTGCTGTTGGCGCATGCTCACTACAGACAGCGACGCGGGGGTGTAGCAGGGACGCTGGGCCCCAGTCAGCTCTGTTCCTGTTGGTGAGGCGGACGTGCCACCTGACCTTCCTGAGCCTCAGTCTTTCTTACCTGAAAAACAGACCTGATACTGCGTCCCTCGATTAAATGTTTTGAATGTGGAAGGCTCATGGGCATATTTTTCTCCCACTTTCTGTTAGGAAGCTTGCGGTTTTCGACACGTGGAGCTCCTTGGCGGTTCACATAGCGATGGACAACACCGTGGTGATGGAGGAAATCAGTGAGTGCCTTTAGACTCTGGCCGGCAGAGTAGGGGCTGAGGGCAGCGGGTTCAGAAGAGAGCCGTGACTTTTTCCTGCCAGGGTAGCGCAGAGGCTTTGACTGAGATGGGGGTTCTCCTCTGGGGTCTGAGGGCCCCTTGGGCTTCCTCACCGTGGGCTAGGCTGAGGGCACTCGGGGCCTTGAGGGGACGGCCTGGGCTTCTGCCCAAGTGGGCGCCTCGGCGTCCCACGTCTCAGGACATGTGGGTCCAGCAGCGTCTGTGCAGCGACTCTGGGCCAGTCCCTTCATGTGCATCAGCGCACCATAAGTAAACGCGAGAACAGCTTCTCAGCTGCGCCGTCTCGGCAGAGGCGCAGCGCAGGAGAAGAGCTCGCCCTCGCACCCTCCACGAGCTGCTTGGGATGGGCAGGGAGCAGGCCGGCCATGGCGTGTAATCTAAGCATCTTTTAAAATATATTAAAAAAAAACAAGCATTTATGTAAGCAAACGCACACGTATGCACATGTATTTATATACCATTTCACAAATGATAGCTTGTATTGTGAAAAATTTGATTTTTACCCACAATAAAAAAAAAATTCATTTCGGGAGACCGTGGCTCAGTCCCACAGGTGACTCCTGCCGCGTGGCTCTGAGTCAGTGTCCTGTGCTATGAGAGCGCCGCCGCGGACGTGCCCTGATGTGGCGTCTGGTGCACCTTGCTCAGCACCCTCCCGAGCTGCCTGCAGCTCACTTTCACTGAAGCACTACCTGTGGGCTGTTGCCTTGAATACAGTTTTCCTTCTGAAAGAGCAGTTTAAAAGACAGTGTCAGCGTTGCCCGAGTTTACAGCCCCAGCGGGTCTCTAGCAGTGGGCTTTACACCTGGGGCAGGCTGGCGGCCGAGCAGGGCTGTGTGTGCACTGTCTCCACGTGCATCACATCTCAGACACAGCTCCTCCGCCAGAATGACCGTCATGCTGGGGGCAGGCTTTACCTCCTGAACGCCTGGGGCTTGCGCGAGTTGGTACTACAAGTAGAGTGGGAGCGTTTTAACAAAAGCAGCGTGATTTCTGCAGCTTTGAAAGCTTTGCTTCAGCTCACTTTCCTTTCAGAATTCCATTTTCTGGACTGTTGACACATTTGAGGCCACAGCAGAAAGATTTATATATATTTTTTCTGTTTTATTCCCCACATTCTATTTCTTGACATTTTTGTAAGACATTGGAAATTTAAGAAAGGTAGTAAGCGGGGGGAGGGGGGAATTCACTCGATTTTGCCTTTAGAAGTAACTCATTAGAATTTTGAAATACTTCCTTTCGGTGTTTTTTTCTATGCTTTTTAGTATAAACACCTTCTCCTGTCATTAGAAACTTCACAACCATTTTATTAAGCGGCTGTGCCTTTCTTTCCCCACAGTGTTGGGGAATCAGTTGTGCCATCACCCTTCACCCCTCAGGGACAGACCCTGACCCTTTCAGCCCCTGGCTGCACACTAGGCAAGCTGCTCAGTCTGGCACAGCGGCTGGGCAGGTACAGGATGCGGCTGCCCCTCCTGGAACCCCGCCCCTCTGGGCACATGTGGCCACAGGTGGCAGCAGGGAAGGCAACTGGACTGTCGTCTGTGAGGTCTCAGTGTCCCCTGGAACTGTGGCACGTGTGGCCCATTGGGCAAGTCAGGGCGGGTGCCAGTCCAGGGTCCCTGGGAGGGGCCCCGTGGGGTCGGCTTACGGTAGGACTGGGTGGTGTGCAGCCCTGATCGGGGTCCAGGCTCCCGCGTCACCCTCCCCGTAGGATGTAGCGCCTCCTCTTCACAGACTCGCCTCTGGAGGAGGCCAGGAGCGAGGCAGGTCCAGTGGCCTCGGCAGCACCGTGGCCTGGCTCACGTCGCCTCCACTCTGTTGTCCTGGGAGGGGCCGTTGAAAACGGTAGCAGTGTCACTGTGGTTTTCATGTCCTGGTGTTTGTGGTTTGCGAACAGGCCAACACTCAATTTCCCTTCTTCAGCTTCCAAAGCACAACAAACCCAAGTGTGATTTTAAGGGTCACCCTCACAGTGCTGTCGTGAACTGTGTGCATGAATCTTCTCGTCCCATTGTTTACTTACGGTTGGCTTTTAAAATAGAATCACTGAGACCACAAGTGTAAACCTTTTCTCTTATTACAAAAGTAATGCAAATAGAAATATAAGAAAAGGAAAAGCATTTTAAAAATTACAAAATGAACTATAATTTTGTCACCCAGTGATAACCACCATGGAGATACAGCCTCCCAGACCTTTTTATAAAAGAATTGTAGCCAGAGAGGTCTGTATCCTGTGTTTTCAGTCTAGTCCCAGCTGTTGAGTGTCCTGTGGTGCCCAGCACAGTCTGTCCAGCCCCTTCCCTGGGGGTCCTGGAGGCAGTGGCCAGCGTGCTTGCTTCTGTGTTCTCTTCAGTGGGAAACATTCTCCTAGGTGTATCTTCACACGCTTGCTTGTGTATTTCCTTAAATTCAGTGTCCACAGGGACCTGTGCTGGAAGGCTCACGGTGCACACGGCCGGCTCGGCTCCCAGAGCATGTTATAAGCATTTTTCTCTGCCACCAGAAACATAGCTAGACTTGCAGTACAACCTGAAACTCTTGTGTGAACTGGTGAAAAGTTGACTTTCAAAGCCACTGCAGATCAGAACGTTGTATCGCTTGTAGGAATATAAAATATGGCAAATAGCATCTTTACAACTTTTGACTTAAAAAAATATAGTGCTTTTGGGAAAGATGGCAGTATAAATGCATGTTTACAAAACTCCCTACCCCATACCTGTTGAAGCAAACAAAAAGAGGGGAGAGGGGGTGTCCGTCTGCCATATGGAGGGACCTGGGTTCGATCCCCAGGACCTCCCGGTAAAATAAAAAAAATATATATAGAAGGCGCATGGGCTGCCAGGCTCTGTGTGCCGGTGAGCTGCCAGGCCCCGGGAGCTATGCAGCAAGATGATGACGTAACAGGAGAGAGATGCAGGGGAGAGACAAGACGAGATGCTCTGAAAGCTCCAAAAACCAGGAACCGAGGTGGTGCAGGTGGCAGAACACCTCTCTACTACATCGGAGGTCTCCAGGATCGAATCCTGGTGAAGACTGGAGGAGGAGGATGAGAAGAGATGGCAGGAAACAGACATAGAGAATTGCCCAGCGAATGGACACAAAACAGCAAATGGGGAAGGGGGGGTTTAAAATGGATAAAGTAAATAAATAAATCAAGAGAGGAGAAAAATATTTCTAGTGAAAGTAAGGGCTGTGTCTGTCCAGCCCCAGCAGGAGTCAGATGGCATACATGAGCTGGTGAACGGACTGTTGAGGTGCAGGCAGGAGGGAACCCGGAGGGGTGGGCAAGACCTCTTTATTGCCCCTAGGTCCAGAAGGACGAGGGCAGCAAGCAATTCTGCAAGGGAGGGTTGTACAAGAAGTTGCCCAGACAGGACTTGACTCTTAGTCCAAGGGTCCCCAACTTCATCCCTCTTCTGCCCAACCTCCTGTGCAGCTCCCCACTAGTGAGACCTGACTAAGCCAGCAAACAGGTCAGCCCCCGGGGCAGAGGAAGAAACTCGTTGAGTTAGGACTGAGGAGGCCACCAAGAGCTGGTGAGCTGAGCTGGGGCTCCTGACCACGCTCAGCACGCGTGGAGAGCTGGTGAGCTGAGCCGGGGCTCCTGACCTCGCTCAGCACGCGTGGAGAGCTGGTGAGCTGAGCCGGGGCTCCTGACCACACTTAGCATGTGTGGAGACCCAGGGTACCCTGCATGGCCCAGGCAGAGGGGAGACGGAGCACATGGCTTTTCCATTCTACATCCAGAAGTGCCAAAGTAGGTTGGCCTGGAAGAGAAAGCTTGTGTTCAGCAAATCAAGAGCCTGGGAAATAATGTCCTGGCCGAGTAAGGATTGTTTCCTCCAGTTTCTCAGGACTGCCTGTGGAACAGTTAGGAAAAACGGAAGGTCTCCAGAAACTCCACCAGAGCCCCCAAACCCAGGTAGGGAGCGGGCTTAGCAGTTTGCCCCTCAGATTTTTTTTTTTTTTCTTGCCACATGTTTTTAATATTAATCGTTCATAATTATCAGGATAAAAGCTTGTTTACAGTTTAATAACTATTCTTTTTTTTTTAACTTTATTTTGTACATTTAATAATTGAAAATATAAACAATTAAAAATTAAAACGTAAATACAGATGAATAAATAGATACATTTCTCAATTAAATGTAATGGATACATATAAAAAATTTTTTGAATCAAACAATATGTTACAAAATATATTTGGTTCATAGTAACACATTGATACAGTATTTGTCCTTTTGTGTCTGGCTGGCTTCACTCAACATGATGTCCTCCAGGTTCATCCATGTTGCCATATGCTTCACAACTTCATTTCTTACACCTGCATAATATTCCATCGTGTGAATAGACCACAGTTTGTTTATCCATTCATCTATTGATGGACACCTGGGTTGTTTCCAGCTTTTGGCGATGGTGAATAATGTTGCTATGAACATCGGTGTGCAGATGTCTGTTCGTGTCACTGCTCTCAGTTCTTCTGGGTATATACCCAGTAGTGGTATTGCAGGGTCACGTGGCAAGTCTATATTCAACTTCTTTAGGAACTGCCAGACAGTCCTCCACAGTGGCTGTACCATTCTGCATTCCCACCAAAAGTGAAGAAGTGTTCCTATCTCTCCACATCCTCTCCAACACTTGTAGTTCTGTCTTTTTAATAGTGGCCATTCTGAAAGGTGTGAAATGATATCTCATTGTAGTTTTGATTTGCATTTCCCTAATCATGAGTGACGTGCAGCATTTCTTCATGTGTTTTTTTGCCATTTGTATTTCTTTGGAGAAATGTCTATTCAAGTCTTTTGCCCATTTTTAAATTGGGTTGTCTTTTTATTGTTGAGTTGTAACATCTCTTTATATATCCTGGATATTAAACCCCCATCAGATATGTGATTTCCAAATATTTTTTCCTGTTGATATGGCTGCCTTTTCACCCTTTTGACAAAGTCCTTTGAGGTGCAAAAGTGTTTAATTTTGAGGAGGTCCCATTTATCTATTTTTTCTTTTGTTGCACATGCTTTCTGTGTAAGATCCAAAACAAACCACCACCTACTATAAGGTCTTGAAGATGTTTCCCTACATTTTCTTCTA
Organism: Cabassous unicinctus; assembly: GCA_029593785.1. NCBI lineage: Eukaryota > Metazoa > Chordata > Mammalia > Cingulata > Chlamyphoridae > Cabassous > Cabassous unicinctus. Next base: position 27,735 of record JAQZBX010028174.1, read on the forward strand.
GTAGTTTTATGGTCCTGGCTTTGATATTTAGATCTTTGATCCATTTTGAGTTGATTCTTATATAGGGGGTGAGATAGGGGTCCTCTTTCATTCTTTTGGTTATAGATATCCAGTTCTCCCAACACCATTTGTTGAAGAGACTGTTTTTTTCCCATTAGCATTGTCTTGGTAGGTTTGTCAAAAACCAGTTGACTG
>JAQZBX010028175.1:0-12902 GCA_029593785.1 Cabassous unicinctus
ACATTTGCCCAGGGTTCAGGCTTCTTGGGTTCCTCTCTTCCCGGGGTAGCTTTCTCTCTGGGCTTAGCTCCTGTTTCCTCCACAAGGTCAGGTGTAGGCGATCAGGTGAATGGTTTGCTTCTCTTCTCCTGGGGCCTTCTTTCCAACATCAAAGCTGCTTCTCAAAGACTGCTTCAACTCTGTTCTTTGCCTTGCCTTTCATATTCAATTCCCCACCCACCAAGGGGTGGGGCCAAACGCCCTGCTGATGTGGCCCAGTCAATGCCTTAATCATAAGTTAATCATGCCCAGATTAACAGATCAGTTTACAAGCATGATCCAATTATATTTTTGGAATTCATAGTTACATCAAATTGGCTAACTGTTACACATGGCATGTCTATATTCAACTTCCATAGTAACTGCCAGACAGTCCTCCACAGTGGCTGTACCATTCTACATTCCCACCAACAGTGAATAAACATTCCTATATTTCCATATCCTCTCCAACAATTAGTTTTCTGACTTTCTAATAGCTGCAAGTCTGACAGGTGTGAAATGATATCTCATTAAAGTTTTGATTTGCATCTCCCTAATTGCTAGTGATGTTGAACATATTTTCATGTTTCTTTGACATTTGCATTTCTTCTTAGGACACTTGTCTTTTCATTTCTTTTGCCCATATTTTAATTGGGTAGTTGTCTTTTTATTGTTTAGTGGTATGAACTCCTTGTATATCATGGATATTAAACTTATCAGATATGTGATTGCCAAATATTATCTCCCATTGAGTCAGCTGCCTTTTCACCCTTTTGACAAAGTCCTTTGAGGTGCAAAAGTGTTGAATTTTGAGGAGGTCACATTTATCTATTTTTTTTGTTGTTGTTGCCCCTTCTTTGGGTTTAAGGTTTAAGAAACACCACCTACCACAAATTCTTGAAGAAGTTTTTCTACATTTTCTTCTAGGAGTTTTATGGTTGTTGTTTATATATTTAGGTCCTTGATCCCTTTTGAGTTAATTTTCGTATAAGGTGTGAAGTCTTATTTCTTTCTTTTATAAGAAAAATTATAAAATTTCTTTTACAGGAAATTTTTGTATAAGGTGTATAACGTCTTCTTTCTTTCTTTTAGATGGTTATCCATTTCTCCCAGCACCCTTTGTTGACTAGAGTGTTCTGGCCTAGCTGTGTGGGCTTACCAGCCTTGTCAAAAATCACATGATTTAAAAATCATATGAGAACTTGAGAAGAATGCATTTCCTGCTGTTTGTAATGCTGACATCCAGTGGGGCCACCCCAGACAGCCCCAAAAGCCCTGGTACCTCAAACTGTTACTGTGGTACTAGTTCCCTAAAAGAACCCAAATTAGTTTGTATGCTGTGCTGAAACAAATACTTATTTTCTTAGGTGCTACAATTGCTTGGCTTGTTACCAAACTGGATGCAATAATTCCTGAGTTGTGGTGTATCTGGCTTACCTATTAACCCTGAACCTACTAACCAGGCAGACAGTATTCCATGTGTCCCCATAACTCATGTGCAGTCCCTCTTCAAAATGCTTAACTGTTCCCAATTATGACACCTAAAAATAAAGTACCATGAATCTGGCACCAATGGTTCTTACAAGTGTTTCACATCTGTCTTGGTGTCCATTCCATATGGAGAAATACAACTGTTTTGCATCACAGGACACAAGTTGTATGGGCAATCACCCCAATATATTAGCTGATCACCCAGAGAAAACACTGACTTATTTCTGTTTCCCTGATCAAATATGTGATGTTCATTGCAGATTGGATTCCTAGTACATGTCCTCCTTTCCCTAAACCCTAGCCGTTGCCCTCATGCCTGTACCTGGGGAGCCTCATTTGATTTAACCAGTCTACTCTGGTCTCACTGAACCTCCCATTCCAGGTAACACCAGCAAGATGATACCAGATTACACCCACTTGTCTCTGATGTAATATTATTAATTCCTATAATAATAGGAATAGGCATACTGCTATCCCTCACTGGGACAGGGTTAGATGCTTCCACACTGGGCACACAACAAATCATACAGGCTAACACCAATCTTCCTGCCACACTAGCTACCTCCTTGCAAAACCTCCAAGAAACTTTAGCCCTAATGCAGCAATCCCATGAGTCCCCAGCCCAAATGGCCCTAGACCACAGTCTGGCTTTAGACTGCGTACTAGCCAGGCAGCGTGGGGTGTGCTTCTTTCAGGGAACCACCTTCTGTGTTTACAATAATAATTTGGGGAGTGTTCAAGAGGACATATGCACCTTACCACACAAATAGAAACAATACCTACATCTCATCCAAGTTTTCTTCAACATTCCCACACTAACAAGTTCTTTTAATCTGTCCTCATGGATAGATCCTACATCCTGGAGTGGCTGGCTAAGGACTGGGTTTCTTCTCTGAGCTCTCTTTAGCATTTTCCTCCTCACTACCCTACTCAAATGCTTACTTAAATATCTAAGCTGAGCCTTCCCAGTAACATTTAATATTTCCTCTGTTCAAGTAATCCAGTCTCAGCCAACGTTTTGGCATCCCAGGATTGTTTATCCTGGGTACACTCAGAACATCAGTTATTTGCTGCCGAGGCCCATCCAAGGCTTGGTTAAGACAGATAAGCAGCCGCTCCATGGAAGCTGGGCAGTAAACGTAACCTATGGCCCAGTTGGTCAAGGACCCTTGCTGCTAAAGCCACTTGAAAGACCCAATAAGAAAAAACATACAGAAGTAATGCATCCCATTCTCAGCTCCCCTTAAATAGAGAAATTGCTTCCCAACATTCAGGCTAACCCTTTGCTAAGCTCTGGGGTGGAGAGGACTTCTGCCTGAACCTCTCTGGTCGACCTGCTTGGTTTCAGGACCTGTAAATAATAAACTTTAAACATTCTCATTGTGACTGCTTCATTGAAGTCAAGCCCATGATCCCTCTCTGCAGGGCTGGAATAACTTCGCCTAAGAGAACCCTTGGGAAACTTCCCCCAAAATCCTCCTTTCTCAGGAGCCTGAGCAAACTATTTAGTTACCAGCTCCCCACAGAAAGAGTAAGACACTTCCAAACTATATTCCATGTCCCAACCAAAGGGAACCTGTTATTATATTAATTAGATCATGTCTCCTTTCTTATTACAACAGGATCAACACCCTTTGCATTGCTTTAAGAATGTAAACTAAACCACTCTTACTGCCCTAGTGTCTCTGCGTGACCTCATGTAACTTCATGCTTCTTAATGTTGTCAGTATTAAAGCCACACTATATTGTCTTATCATCAGGTACTTGCCACTCTCTTTCCCCCAGAAATATTTGACTGTGCTCTTCATTCTTGACCCCAGCGGTGTGTTTGTGCACTTCTCCCTCAAGATATTCTGTCATACATCACTTTCCTGAGGAAGATTCCCTGACCTCACTGAAAAAAACTCAGAATCTCTCTAAATCACCTTCTTCCAAGTAACTTTCACTCAAACTTTGTGAAGCACAATTTCATATATTACATATGATTATATTATCATGTAATTTAATTCATATTATTTTATATTATTTCTAAAAATGAACTATATTGCATATTTCAAAAATCAAAACCATATAAAAATCAAATACTCAGAAATATGTAGCTTGCTGTATATTTGATAACAGGGTAAAAAGAGCATATATTCATCATAAAAAATCATGGATTTTCTATATTTTAAAATATTAATGTATTGGACAGTCTGGCTATTTCCAGTTTCTGCTATTTCAAACATTACTGCAAGAAATAAACTTTTACAAACATTTTAAACATGAGTCTGTATGCTTATATATGTGTTTGTATGTAAATATATGTATGAATGTGTAATTGTATATGATTAATTCTTAGAAGTACAATTGTTGTTCTAAGAGAAAATGCATTAATACATTTAATAGACACTAAAAATTATTCTTCAAAATTGTAAAACTTTGCACTGCCAGCAGCCATATATATATAATGTCCATATAAGTTTGGCATTTCCCTATAACTCATTAAAAGAGATCACTTTCACAATGTTTGATTTTACAAATCTGATGGCGAGAAAAGTTTTGATTCTTTAGTTATCATTTTTATTATTACTAAGTTTAAAGTTTCACTTATGTATTCAAGGATCAGGTCATTTGTATTTAATATGGGTGAAATCGTTCTTCATATACTTTTCTCTTTTTCTGTTGTGCTCTTGTTCTTTCCTTCTCAATGTCAGTATCTTGTATAAGAACCATTAACCTTTCATCTGTGAACTGAGTTGCAAATATTTTCACATATTTCCAGTTTTAAATATTTCTTTATTTTCTCCTTTCAAAAATATGTTTTTATTTAGTTGTGAATATCTAAATTTACTTTCTTTTATAATTAAGACTTAGAAATATCTACCTTATACCAATGTTTCAAAGGATTCATATGCTTTCCTTGAGAATTCTTATTTCTAAAAAATAAAATAAAAAAACAGAAACACCTTAGATTAACACTTTGTTCTAGTAACCTAGTATGTGAAATAACATGCAGATCATATATGCATTAATCAATAGAAAATTATTATCTAGCATTATATTTCCACAAATATTGGAACCATAATAAATAAATATGTACTTTTCCATGAATATTCCTATTTGTGTTCCAAACTACTCTACTTCAGCCACTGATTATTTATACTACATTTTAACAGCTGTTGGAGCAAATTCGCATTCATTTTTCTTATTCTTCAGAGATTTATTGCCTATATTTACACTTTTTTTTCATTAAGAAAATAAGGTTTTCTTTCCAGCAGAAGGACGATGTATCATTGCTCAAGAATGTTCTTGCATATTTCCAGAATCATACAATTTTACTCTTTTCTTCTAAATTTATTCCTCACCAATTCATATTTCTTAAGGTTTTATAAATGAATCTTCTCTTGCATCATTTCTTTCAAGTGAATATTCCTCCTAAAAATGCAGTTGATGTCTGTATATGAATATCCAACTCACTATCTCACTAAAATTCTCATGACTGTGAGAAATATTTTAGGTGATTGAGCTGGTTTCTGGTAGATAAACATAGTATCTGAGTCATTTCCATGATGAAAGGAGTTTTCAACCTATGCTATGACTAAGACACAGTATTACTCTTCATTCTGTCCTGTATCTCAGGAAAGTTCTTGGTATTTTTATTTTTTTAAGGTCTTTATTTTGATTTCTGTTTTTTGAATATTATTTTTCAGAGTTCAGAATTTTAACTTGGCAAGTTTGTTTTTTAAATTCCTTCCAATATTTTGGACACATCATTATGTATTCTTCGCTTATTTTGTCTTTATGAATTTTTTCTTCTGGACAATTTTAAGATTTTTTTTCTGTCATTAGCTTTTCTTCAGTTTATTCTAATATACTGAATTGTAATTAAAAACAACAACAACAACAACAACAACAGCAGCCCTGGCGCAGCAGCTGCTTGCCTGGGCCGGGGCGGGGAGAGGGCGCTGGGCCACGGCACGGCTCTTTGTGCGCCTGGCAGAGGAGCGGCGGCACGCCGGCCAGGCCAACTCCGGTTCGCCGCCTTAGGGCTCCGGGCGGGAGGAGGGGGCGCCTAGGTGTTGTCGAGCCCTCTCTTGGCGGCGCGCGGGGCCTGCTCCATTATGTTCGAGAAGCCGGCCGAGGAGGTGGGGGTGACGCGGCTCAGGACGTCAATGCCAACCCTGCTGCGGCGTCCCGGGCGAAGGAGCCTCCTTGGCCTGGGCCACGGCGCGGGGGTCCCGGGGAGAGCCCCCCTCCGCCCGCCCGCCCGGGGGCCTGGCGGGGCCCGGCCCTTTGTCTGCCCGCGGCCTCCTGGGCACCGAGCGGCCGGCGGGCAGGAGGAGGCGTTGGGCGCGGGGTCGAGCGCCTGGGGCGGCCGGGAGGGCCAGGGGGAGCCTCGCACACGCGGTACCAACCTTTCGTCGGGGCTGTGGGGCGGGAACCACCCCGGCGCCTTCATGGGGAGGAAACGGGGTCCCTGGGAGGAGAGAACGGACTTGGTTTCCCCGCAGTCTGGTTTATACGTAAAGAATGCAGCCATCTGGCGGCTTGCTTTCCCTGGACTTTTCCGAAGGTGGGAAAGAAGCCTTTGGAATTGAACTAAGGTTTTAATCATTGGTGGTTGGAGGCGGGGAAGATATGCTGGGCCTTAAAGAGCAGCGGTCTTGGAGAACAAAGAATTACAGAGCAGCCTCAAATCATAATCTTGCCCAGAGTACTGTAACAAGATAATGTTAACATGATTAGGTAGCATGTGACCTTTAAAAAAAAATGTTAGCCCGCTAACCCGCATTGATTCCACAGTTCCAGCTTTGGAGCCACAAATCACGTATGTGGGTACTGTTCTTTTAGTATGGAAAGTAAGCAGCAACCTAAAGTGAGGAGGTAAAAGGGTCAGTATAAATTACATCAATAAATACGGACTTTGTATTGCAAATTTAACTAGAATTCCTTAAAAGGCAATTAATTCCTTTCATGCATTCCTCTTATAGATAAATTTATGGATTATATTGATGCAAAACTCTGGATGTTGATGCCAAAGAATAGAGGGTAGAGGGAGGGGTTACTACTTTTTTGGATACAAATTTGCCTTTCTCCAAACGCTAATCAGATATATGCATTCCCTTCAGCTTTTACATATATCATAACCTGCCTTTTATAAAATGCATCATTTGTTTTTCTTTTTTTATTATACTACATCTAAATATATGAAATGATTGTGGTGAGATGTGGCTTCCACCATTCTGCCCCTTCCCTGCCAAGCAAAATACATACATATGTACATATATATGTGTGTATATATTTTTTTCTATGTTTTAAGCTAAGTGTTCTGAGGAATGTTTGTTGACAAAGACACCATTAAGAAATTAACACTTCTAGCTATAAGAAATTTTCTGGGCAGTTTTGGGGTTAGGAGGACAATATTTGAAAAGAAATTACAAGTTGCTTTCAAGATTACAGCAGAATAGAAAACCTCAGACAATCTTTGCAGGCTAGACCCTTGTAATGGCATTTTAAAAATTCAATTCCATGGCTACAACTTTTTCTACTATTGACTAGATTTCAAGCTTGAATACATAACATTATTTCTTCTTCCTTTAACATTTACCCCCAGTTTAATCATTTCACTTAAGAAAGGGAAAAGAGCAGATGAGAAATGGAGATTGTAACACTGTAATTGATACTAATTTATTCAGCCCTTTCTGCCTCACAGTAAAACTGAAATGCTGTTCAGATAGATGCAATTTTTGCTGAAATGGTGATGCTTTAAAAGTATAAATGAAGGTCTTAATTGATTGTGTTGCTCTTCGTATGTTCTCTGGGCAACATATATCCTTTCTCCAGTATGATCTGAGATAGTATTTAATTTAAAAGTATTGTATTCTGAGATAATTTTTCCCCTTTTTGAGTTTTTTGTACTCCTAAATCTAATTCACTGTGAGACATTAAGAAAATTCTCATAAAAACAAAACAAAATACAACACAAACAAAAACAAAAACTCAGCAAAATTTGGGGAAAGAGAGAGGGAATGGAGTTAATTTTTCACTAAGAATCTTGCAAGAGAATAATGCAATCTCCTGAAAATCTCTGTATACTTTTTGTTGATATTGATAGGTTGATTCTAACATCTATATGAAAAGACAAAGGATGCAGATTAGCCAAAACCATTTTGAAGAGGATGAAGAAAAATTTTGGAGGATACTCACAATCTTATTTCAAAAAATTATTTTTAAGCTACAGTAAACAAGACCATGTGATATTAGCATAAAAAGGACACAAGAAAATTTAGAAACAAGGAACATGTGGCAGGAAACAATTTGGAAAACATACATCCAACAAAAGACTCATCTCTAGTATTATAAAAAATATTTAAAACTCAATAACTAAAAGGAAAACAACCCATTAAAATTGGCAAATATTTGAAAATATTTTAAAATTCCCATAGGAATATGGTAGATTTAAATTTGACTGCATTGATAAATATATTAAATGTACCATCAATTTATAAAGATCAAGAATTATCAGTCTGGAAAATGAAAAACTTTATGCCATTTATAATTTCGACACTTCAAATATAAAGATAGAAATTGGATGAAAACAAAAGATTTAGTTATCTACCATGTAAACATAAACCAGAAAGAACACTTCAATGGCTATAATAATATTTGACATTCTGTATTTTAAGGAAAAGAAGCATTACAAAAGATGAAGAGAGACATTTAATAATGATAAAGTTCAATTCACAAGGAATAATTAACAACTTTTAATTTAGTGAACTTAATATTATTTTCCAATATATTAGACAAAAATAAAATTAAAGTTGAGAAATCCATAATAAGATTGGGACATTTTAGGACATATCTTAGTAAAGAAAAAAATCTACTTCCCTATCCAAAAAATTCAGACAGATATGGAAGATGTGAATACATGGTTAACAAACTTGACCAAATCCTCATAAAGATAATGGCTGCTCCTGATGATATAATGAGACACAAAACAAATTGAAATAAAATATGTTGTACTTTAACACTGTGGAATTAATTTATAAATCACTGACAGAAATATACATTTAATATTTCCATACATTTGGAAAACACAATAAATCATTCAAATTCATGGCTTAATAGAGAAATGGTTTAAAGTTGAAAATGAGTATGTTTGGAAATGATGGATAAAGAAAAAACAATATATAAAAATTTTCAGGTGCAAATAATAGTGTAATAAGAGGAAATTGTATAGCCTTAAATGAATGCAATGGCAAAGAAAAAAGATTGAATGCTCAAAAGATAAAAGCACCCATCTTAAGAGTAAGAAATTAAAGGAGAAGCAAATTAACCCATAGAAAATAGAAGAAAAACTAAAAGAAAATATAAAATAAAAAAATAAATCCATAAACTCATGGATTAGAAAATAATGTTAAATAGAGTGATTAACAAAGTCAAAATTTGGATTTACAGTAGATTACTCTTTGCCAGGAGAAGGATGACAGAAGTATCCAATATCAGAAATGAGAAGATAAATAATATTAAAGAGGGAATAAAGAGATACCAAGAATCTTATTAACATCTTTTTGCCAATGTATTTCAAAAGTTAAAATAAGGTGTAAATGGGAATGCTGCATTTTTAAAATGATTCTTTCTTCAAACCTATGAATTCCTCAATTAAAATAAATTTAATTTTAAAAAGTTAGATGCAATGGATAAATTCCTGCAAGGAACTAAATAAAAGAATCTCACAGACATTATAGTAAGTGAAATAATGCAGACACAAAAGAGGACTAGTAATGTGATTCTGTTAATAAGGAGTACTAAAAAGAGATCAAGGTAATTGGTATTTTGACAAGTCACAAAAGTGGCTACCTCATAGCAGTCAGTATTCACTTCAAAAGGTCATGAGACTTAATTGGAAGGGAGAGACATATCATGATTGGGTCTGGGTGCTCCTTCTGTGGATATATTCATTGACTGTACATATGAAATATGATTTATTTATTTGATATCTCAATAAAAAGGTGAAGAAATTAATATCTCTGTGAAATCTGTAAGCCCTTTGAAAAGTATATTTCCTCCACATAAATTAGTCAGTCTACATCTTCAATTGCAGGTAATGGTAAATAGTTTTCTAAAACATTCAATTTCCTCTAGAAGTCTGTATTAGTCAGCCAAAGAGATGCTGATGCAAAATACAAGAAATCAGTTGGTTTGTATAAAGGGTATTTATTTAGGGTAGAAGCTTACAGTTATCAGGCCATAAAGCACAAGTTACTTACCTCCCCAAAGTCTGTGGTCACATGTTGGAGCAAGATGGCTGCAGATGTCTGCCAGGATTTAGGCTTCCCGGGTTCCTCTCTTCCTGGGGCTTGCCTCTCTCTGTGCTCAGCTGCTCTGTTATCTCCACAAGGCTGTCTGTAGACTATTAGGTGAATGGCTTGTCTTCCCGGGCCTTCTCTCTTTCCTTATGACCAAGCTCCTTTGTGTGCTTACTTCCCAGGGCTCCAGCTCAAGACTCAGCATCAAAACTCCAACTCTGTCCTTTGCCATGTCTTTTATCTGTGAGTCCCCACCCACCAAGTGTTGGGGACTCAATGCCCGACTGATGTGGCCCAATCAAAATCCTAATCATAATTTAATCAAATAAAAGTAAAACCTCTGAAGCCAATACATTATAATATGCCCAGAAGAAAAGAGCAGTTTACAAACACAATCCAATATTTCTTTTTGGAATTCATAAACCATACAAAACTGCTACAATGTTCTAATTTGTTTAACAGAATTCTGTGGTGAGATCTTAAGATTCTTGATGATTCCCCTTTCTCCTTGTTATTATTACAATTTTTGTTTTTTTTCCCTGATTAGGTTAGATAGAAATTTACTCCATATTATTATATTATTGATTTATCCCAAGAATCAGCTCATAATTATTATTTTTGCTATCCTTGTTTTCTACTTGCCTAATTAGCATGTTATTTCCTTATTTCTTATTTTCAATTTCTTTCATTTTATTCTGCCATTTTCTGTTTTCTAACAAGTTGGTATAGAAGATTGATTTTTAATCTCGCTTTTTCTTATTATTGGAAGAAATATTCAAATATGTGGTGATGTTTTACTTTGAGTTTGGATTAACCTGTATTACATAGATTCCATCATATATTTTTATCACTGTATTTTGACATTCAGAAATAATGTTTGATATTAGAGAGGTTTCTTTAAAATTGAAAAAAAAATTAAAATTTGTTTGTTCATAATTTATAATTAAAGTATCCACTTATTACATTTTATCAGAGAGTGCTGACTGTCTTATTTACTATTGAATTATTGATGTTTTCTTTGTAGCCACTTTTTACAGTTTGGAGCTTTTGGTGGTTCCTAGAAGTGATCATGTTCTTGGAGCTAATCTAGTCCTGAGAGGGTGGGGGGGACCTTTTGATTGGATTTGATTCAGTCAGGAGGACTTTTAATGGATTGCTTCAGAGACATGTGACCCAGGGTGGGTCTTGGTCCTTTTGCTGGAGTCCTTTATAAATGATGGAAAAAACAGAGACACACAGAAAAAAGGGGGTAGAGACAGAGAAACCCTGAGAGGCTGAGAGAGAGGCCTGGTGAAGAAGGGAGAGAAGACCCATATGTCTGATCATCCAGAGCTGAGCTCTTAGAGAGCATTTCACTTGTTGAATTGATTTGGGCAGAGCCACTATTATGCCCTGACATACACCTGATCACCCACAGCTGAGCTTGGCTATAAAGCCTCTTTAGATGCTGCTGCCATGTGCCTGATTGCACACAGTGGACCTTCAGTAAGACGGCTTCTCTGATGATGCTTTGATTTGGACATTTTCAGCACTCAGGACTGTAGGCTTCTAACCTGATAAATTCTCATTATAAAAGCCAAACCATTTCTGATATATTGCTATCAGCACCGTTTTAGCAAACTAAAACACTTCCTTACTTTTATTTTGAAGTTTGCTATATAATTACATTTAGAAATATGCATAATGTAGATACTTAATGTAGAGCTGAATTTAAGTTCATGTTCTGACATAATATTATTGTATTTGTAATAGGTTATTTAATAATTAAGCAAATTTTATTTATTGACTAGAAAATCACATTTGGTTTTATATCTCTCATACTTTATGTTATGTAAGTATATAAATGTTTAGTATGCTTTATCTATATATTAAATATGTTTATGTGTTCTTTACTTTTAAAATTTTTATTAAATTAAGACCCATAAAGTAATATGTGGATGAATTTTCACAAGCTGAGTAAACCTTTGTAATTATCACTCAGATGAAGCAATACATTATCCCTGGCATTCCATAATTCCTGTTTTTTTTCTCTTCTAGTCACTAAAACTCTATCCTTCATGTCCCCATCCAATGACCACTATCCTGATTTCCAACTACATATATTACTTTGTCTGTTTTTAAAAAAATTTTGTATACATGTAGCCACATGGTGTCTACTATATATATTGGGCAAGAAAGGCAAAATGGCCATCACAAAGACCCTGTAGAACTGTCAATGACCTTGTAAGTGACATCCATGCACAAAGCTCATCTAAGGTTTATACTGAGTCCGTAGAAGTTTAATTTTATTAAATTTGTTAAATTATTTTCTTGAGATGATCAAAGCATATTTCTCTTATTTTATACTAAGATTAATCTTTGCTGATTATACAAATTGATTTGCAAAAGTTAAAAATGATCAATCTTGCATTCTTGAAAAAAAATCAAAATTTATTTCTTAAATATTTGAAAGTATTGGTGATTCTACCTTGACATGGATTTCTCTTTCTACTATCTAATTTCTATAATTACAAAATCAATTTATTGAAAAGATATATAATTAATTATATTTTATAGTTTTTCTTCTATCAGTATTGGTAACGTTTTATGGGAGTTTGTCAATTTAATATAAAACATACTGTATTAGGGATCTCTAGAGATACAGGACCAATAGGATGTAGGTAGGAGATAGATAGAAATATAGATCATATAAATATGAAATTTATTATAGGAACTAGTGCACTCATCTGTGGGGATGGGCAAGTCCAAATTCTGTAGGCAGCCTGCAAGCTGGCAACTCCATTGAAGTTTGTGATGAATTGACCTGGAGCAGCCTACTGGCTAAAGTAGAGATGGAAATTCTTCCTTCCAACTGCTAAGATCATCACTTCTTCTTTTAAGGTCTTCAACTGAATGGATGAGTCCTTTGTCATCAATGAAGGCAAAAACCTCAGTTGATTGTATGACCCCTTTATTTGTATAGATTGACATTCTTTGTCTCTCATGAGAGTTTTCTTTTACTTAAAGTCTATTTTACCTGATATTAGTATAGCTACACAATTTTTCTTTCAGTTCTATTCATGTTATATTTCTTCCATCCTTTCATTTTCAACTTATGCATAT
>JAQZBX010028175.1:13002-28093 GCA_029593785.1 Cabassous unicinctus
TTTTTTTTTTTTTTTTTTTTTTTGACTCTCAATTCTTCCATTTATCTTTACTTACATATTTATTTGATTGTTTGAATTATATCATTTTGAGTTTTAATTCACTTTTTCTCCATATCTCTTTCATGTATTGTCTTTGTGATTACAGTGGGGTTAAGATTTAACATCCTAGGTATATGTCCAAGACACTTAAACCTTTGGGCTTTCTATGTGCCACCTGGGCCCTGAATCTCAACAGATTTGCAACACCTACTTTACAGTTCATTGGACTCACCCAGGACAGCTAACAAGGAGATGATGATGGACAACACCCATCCCAAGGAAAAGAGATTGTCTACAACTGTAAGCAAGATTGTCCCATCCATCTGCCACATGGGATCTAAGCCACATCTCAATTAGATGTGGAGTGGGCATCACCATCCCAGATTCCTCAGGATTGGGAAATAAGCAATGGGCTAGAATAGAGTTACTGGCATTCTAGTATAGACTTATTGTGATTCCAGCAATGGAAACCTTTTATCATTGATGTGGAGGCAGTGGCCCCTGGAGGTTCTGAGGGAAGGGAGAGAGAGAAACAGGTATAATATGGGGACATTTTTGGGGCTTGGGAATTGTCCTGAATGACATTGCAATGACAGATACAAGCCATTCTATATCTTTTCATAATTTACAAATTGTGCGGGAGAGAGTGTAAACTACAATGTAAACTATAATCCATGCTTAGTGGCAATACTCCAAAATGCGTTCATGAATTGTAACAAATACACCACACTAATGAAGGATGTTAATGTGGGAAAGTGTGGGAGCAGTTGTGAGCAGGGCATATGGGAATCCCTTATATTTTTAATGTAACATTGATGTAATCTATGTATCCTTTTAAAAAAATAAAAATCTATATAAAAAAAGGAAGCAAATATTTAACATTCTTATTCTATAAATATCAGGTGTGATTTCATATCAAATTAATTTCAATAGTATACACATGCACAGTTCTTATACTCCTTGGTTACCTATCATTTTGTTATACTTGTTACAAATGATATCTTTATTCTTTTTGTGTCCACAACCACAGATTCATCATTATTTTTATGCTTTTACATTTTAGAAACTATGAGAATTAAAGAGTGAAATTACTAAACAAGAAACAAAATACAATCATAATGGAATTCATAATTTCCAATATAATTAAGTTTACTGGAGGCAGTTATTTTTTTTAAACAAATCAATTTTATTGATACAAATCAATAAAGAATACAATTCATGCAAAGTGTACAATCAATGGTATTTGATATGACATAGTTGTGCATTCATCACTTCAATCATTATTAGAGCATTTTCATTATTTCAATAATAATAATAAACAAAAAACAGACAAACAAGCAAATGAGAAATAACTCAACCCTCAATCCCTCTATGCTTCCCCCACTGTACATAGCTGCTGTTCATAGCTATTTTATCCAATGTGTATAATCAATGGCTTTTAATATAACCACAATGGTGTACATTCATCATATCAAAAATTTTAGAAGAATTTCATTACTCCAAAGAGAAGGACTCCACACACCCCAGCATCCCTTCCTCAGATCTACATAACCGCTAATCTCCTTTCATCTTTATAAATTTATTTATAGGTACATTTCCTATAAATGGAATCACACAATGTAGTACCTGTGTCTGGTCTTCTTCACTTATTATAATGTTTTGTTATTTTTTGTCTGATATTATTTTGTAGTATTAACTTACATTTGTTCATCTTCAGAGAAAAATGGTCTTATATATGCAATTTTACCCATATTCTTATTTCACATAATATACTTATATTTTGCATAATATCTTTAGTTCATTATAAGGCAATCATACGGTATTTGTCTTTTTGTGTCTAGCTTGCTTCACTCAACACAATGTCATCCAGGTTCATCCATGTTTTCATATGTTTCACAATTTCATTTCTTCTTACCACTGCCTAATATTCCATCACATGTATAGTCCAAAATTTGTTTATCCATTCATCAGTTGATGGACACCTGGGTTGTTTCCTACTTTTGGCTGTCATGAATAATGTGGCTATGAATATCTGTGTGCAGATATCTATTCTTGTCACTACTCTCAGTTCTTCTGGGTATATACCTATCAAAGGTTTTGCAGCATCCCATGGCAAGTTTATATTCGATTTATTTAAGAACTGTGAAACAGTCCTCCACAGCGGCTCTACCTTTCTATAGTCCCACCAACAGTGAATAAGCATTCCTATTTCTCCACATCCTCTCCAACATATAGAGTATTCCAACTTTTTATTAGTGGCCAGTCTAATATGTGTGAAATGATATCTCATTTTAGTTTTGATTTGTATTTCCCTAATTGCTAGTAATGTAGAGCATTTTTTCATGTGTTTCTTCATCATTTGTATTTTTTCTTTGGATAGTTGTCTTTTCAAGTCTTTTGACCATATTTTAATGGGATACTTTATCTTTTTAATGTTGAGTTGTATGATCTCCTTATATATCATGGATATTAAACCCTTATCAATATTTTCTCCCACTGAGTCAGTTGTCTTTTCATTCTTTTTGACAAAGTCCTTTGAAGTGCAAAAGAGTTGAATTTTGAGGAGGGCACATTTATCTATTTTTCCTTTTGTTGCTCATGATTTGGGTATAAGGTTTAAGAAACTACCACCTACCATAAGATCTTGAAGATGTTTTCCTATATTTTCTTCTAGCAGTTTTATGGCTGTTGTTTTTATATTTAAGTCCTTGATGCATTTTGAGTCAATTTTTTTTTAAGGTGTGAGATAGAGGTCTTTCTTTTGGATATGGCTATCCAGTTCTTCCAGCACCATTTTTTGAATAAACTGTTCTGACCCACCTGGGTCGATTTAACAGCCATGTCAAAAATCACTTGACTGTAGATGTGAGGTTTAATTTCTGAGTTCTTGATTCAGTTCCATTGGTCAATCTGTCTGTCCTTATGCCAGTATCATGCTGTTTTTACCACTGTAGCTAAGTAATATGCTTTAAAGTCAGGAAGTGAGAGTCCTCCAACTTCGTTCTTCTTTTTAAATATATTTTTGTTATTCAGGGCCCCTTACCCTTCCAAAGAAATTTGATTATTGGCTTTTTGATTTCTATAAAAAAGGCTTTTGGAATTTTTATTAGTATTGCATTTAATCTGTAAATCATTTTGGATAGAATTGACATCTTAACAATATTTAGTCTTCCAATCCATGAATACAGGTCCTTCCATTAATTTTAGTCTTCAGTTTTTTTTAGCATTGTTTTGTAGTTTTCTGAATACAGATACTTTATGTTCTTGGTTAAGTTTATTCTTAAATATTTGATTGTTTCAATCACTATTAGAAATGATTACTTTTTTCTGATTTCTTCCTCAGATTACACATCAGTAATGTATAGAAATGCTATTGATTTTTTCATATTAACCTTGAATCCCGCCACTTTGCTGAACTTGTTTATTAATTCTAGTAGCTTTCTTGTGGATATTTCAGGATTTTCTTGATATAGGTTCATGTCATCAGTGAATAGTGAAAGTTTTACTTATTCCTTTCCTATTTGGGTGCGTTTTATTTCTTTGGCTAGCCTATTTGCTCTAGCTAGATCTACTAGCACAGTATTGAATAATAATGGTGACAGTGGGCATCATTGTCTTGTTCCTGATCTCAGCAGGAAAGATTTCAGTCTTTCAACATTGAGTATAATTCTAGCTGTAGGTTTTTCATATATGTGCTTTACCATATGGAGAAAGCCTTTCTTCTATTCCTATCTTTTGGAGTGTTTTTATGAAGAAAGGGTGCTGTATTTTGTCAGATGACTTTTCTTCATCACTTGAGAGGATCATGTGCTTTTTCTTCTTCAATATATCAATGTTGTTTATTACAATAATTGATTTTCTTGTGTTGAAATACCCTTGCATACCTGGAATTCTGCATTGTGGTGCAGAATTTTTTAAATGTGCTTTTGGATTCAGTTTGAACCCCCTAATTTTTGAATGGCAGCTTTGCCAGATTCTGAATTCTTGGCTGACAGTTTTTCTTTTTCAATACCTTAAATATATCATACCACTTTCTTCCTTCCTCCATGGTTTCTGATGAGAGGTCAGCACTTAATCTTATTTAGTTTCCCTTGTATGTGATGCTTTTCTTTTCTTTTGCTACTTTCAGAACCTTCTTTTTATTTCTGATATTTGTCATTCTAAATAGTAGGTATCTCAGGGTACATCTATTCGTGTTTATTTTCTTTGGAGTGCATCACCCTTCTTAGAAATTGATATTTATGTCTTTCATGAATGTAGGGACGTTTTCAGTCATTATATCCTCAAGTATTATTTCTGCCCCTTTTGCCTTTCCTTCTTTCTGTAATGCCGATAATGCATATGTTTTTGTTTTGTGTTGTCATTCAATTCCCTGACAACCTGTTCCATTTTTTCCATTCTCTTCTCTTTCTCTTCTCCTTCACTAATTCTATCTTCAAGCAGTTCAAATCTGTTCTTATGTGCCTCTAGTGGGTTTTTAATTGCTTCCGTGATGTCTTTCATTCCCATAAGGTCCGTTACTTTTCTTTTCAGACTTTCAAATAGTTTCTTATGCTCACTCAATGTCTTCTTAATAACCTTTATGTCTTCAGTCATATTTTGTTTCAATTCTTTAAATTGATATAAGAGAGTTGTTTGATTATCATTGATTAATTGTCTTAAATCCTATTTCTCTTCAGGATATTTGGTTTGTTCCTTTGGCTGGTCCATCTCTTCCTGTTTCCTAGTATTACCTGTAATTTTTTTGCTGATGTCTAGGTATCTAATGTTGTTGAATTACTCTAATGCCCAAATTCTCTCTCTTGCCTATTATTATTTTTTCACAGTTCTTTGATATTTGATCCAGCTTATCCTAAGACTTCAAAATTGCCCGACTTTTGTTACCAAAATCATGCCAGGGACTCACTAAAGTGGCACAGACTTTCTCCCAGGGGTTGGGTAAAGAGAACTCTAAAAGCAGTTTTTGTCCATGTTATTTCCAGTTGGACCATCAGATGGCACTCATTGGTGTGCCTTTCCATGGAGGTGTATATCTCTTGGTTTGGTTTTTCTTTGTTTTCATCTGGGCAGAGCTTAGATTCAAAGTGGGCTCTGCTGGCTGAATTCACTGATGAAAATCCCCCCAGCTCCCCCTACTTTTCCCCATGTAACAGCTGGCAAGGAGGAAGATGTCTGTTCTCCTCTCAGTCAGCTGCCATTCTCCAGGGATTTTACCCCTGCTGAATATCTCAGGGCTAGGTGGGGACCTTCCTGACATCCAGGAGGTTTAGTAACTCAGAGTTTGTTGTTTTTGCTTCTTCATCTCTCTGTCCCTCACCTTCCTGGGAGTTGTGAAGCAATGTCTTGGTCTGCTGAAGCCCAAAGCAGGTACTTCAGGCAGGTTTTGGCTCTTTCTCTGTTGTTTTTTGTGAAAACACTGAGACTTATCAGCTTAATCTGACACCATGTTCCCACAATCAATTATGCTTTTTTTAATTATTATTTTTTATTTTAAAAGAGGGTTTAGATTACATAAATGTTACATAAAAAATACAGGGGATTCCCATATACATCACCCCCTCCCACTCCCAAACTTGTATTTATTTATGATTCTTTGATACACTGTCTAGTGTCCTTTCCTTTCATCTGCAGCAAACCCCTTAGGAATGTTTGGAGCATAGGGTTAGTGGAGACAAATTTTCCTCAGTTTTTGCTTATCTAGGAATGTCTTCATGTCTTCCTCAGTTTTGAAAGACTGTCACACTGGGTAAAAAATTCTCGGTTGATAATCATATTCTTTCAGTACTTTAGATATTTGTCCCACCTGCCTTCTTGCTTCCTTGGCTTCTGATGAGAAACTGGCATTTAATCTTATTAGAATTTCTTTGTATGTAAGTCATTGCTTCACTCTTGCAGCTTTCAGAACTCACTACTTGTTTTTGGTACTAGAAAGTTTGCTCTATTAGTTTCTAGGCATGTTTCTTTTTGAGTTTATACTGTGTGAGGTTTGTTGGAATTCTTAAATGTGTATATTCATGTCTTTTTAAAAATAGACTAGTTTTCTGCTATTATTGCTTTGAAAATTCATTCTGACACTTTTTCTTCTGGGATCCCCATAATTCGTACATTGGGTTTTTCTATGTCATCCAACAGTTGCCTAGGCAGTGTTTGTGTTTTTCATTTTTTTTCTATCTGCTTAGCCCAAATAATTTCAATTGTCTTGTTTTCATGATCACTGATTCTTTCTTCTGCAGCTTCAATCCTCCTGGGAACTTTTCATTTCAGGTATTTTGATCTTAATCTCCAGTGGTTCTGTTTAAAATTTTCTCTCATTATTGAGATTCACATATTGCTTATTCATTGTTTTTCACATATCCTTTGGTTCTTTCTCTATGTTTCTCTTTATGTCTTTGAGAATACTGGGGATCATCTTTTTTTAACTCTTTTTCTGGTATGTCTTAAATTCAGTCCTCTTGATAGTTTCTGGATTTTTAACTTGTTACTTTGCCTTGGCCATCATTTCTTGTTTCTGTGTCTTCTAATCTATTTTTCTTCACTGTACATTTTAGTATTTTAAAGTTTAATATCTGGGACTTAGCCTTTGAATTGTCTGTTTTTCCATCCACATAGTGATATTACAGAGATTCCCTTGATTGTCAGTAGCTAAGAAAAGCAAACAAACCAAAGCAAAAAGCACCTTCCACATTCTTTGTCAAATGGCTTGAATTTAATTGGTAGTTTTCTTGAGATCTTAGCACTCTTATCCAGGTCAGTCTATGGCAAATGGAAACTGCATGGTCTGCTGAGTTTTATATGATCCTGCATGGAGCCATACAGCCTGCTTTTTTCCTGGGCTTGTGCATGCTTGTGGCTTTAGGAATTCCCCTGTTGGCAGTAATTCCCATGCCCCATCTATACCCAATTTTAACAGACTTTCACCCTGGTTTTTATTACCTTTTGGTACTGCCTGTCTGAACTCTGGCACAAGGAACAGAGAGGAATAAGATGTTAGAAACCAACTTGGCAACTTCTATCAGCTAACTGTATTCATGGGTATTTGTATATTATTTGTGATTTTCATATATTTCTGTCTCATGGCCCTGGCTGAATTATAAATTTGCAGGACATAAGTCTTTTCCAAGAAAGAGACATTGTTTAGAGTTTATAGGAAAAAATATGAAGAATGATTTTGGCTTCTGTTTGCTCTTGCTTTTATTACTTTCCAAAAAAATTTATTCCATAGAAATAATTAGCTTCATTTTAGTGGATGGTATTTTAACAGTTTAACCAATATTATCTTTCACTTAAATCCATGATGTGGAAACATAGCTAAATACAGAATTTCAGTATCTTAAGGAAACCTATTAGAATTAAAAATTTATTAATTTATCACTAACTTTTTTAAATTGGCATTTTATTATCATCTGTGCATTGTTTTATACTTAAATGTATATACATACTCATTCATCTGCTTTGGAAATATATTTTTTAAATGGCCAAATATATTTTGTTTATATCTTCTAATAGCTCAAATTTTTCCTGTCTTTGTCAATGAAATATCTGTTGATACCATAAGTTACATGGAACATAAATATTGACCTTCATGTCAATATATTTTTTTCCCTCTCTGACTCCCCATTTCAGTCTATCTCTATTTAAGATATATTTAAGCCCCTGTATTCAAACAAATTCTCTAGATGGCTTCTGTTACATTCTAAGGTTTGGAAGGCCAATAATTTTCTATTTCAATATATTTGATATCTGTGAATATTTTATGATGGATGATCATGTGTTCACAGTGATTTCCACCTGGTTTAATCAGCATGGAAACTTCAGTAAATACTAATAGCATTAAAGCAAATATATAAAGCATGCCATTGTGATTCTTAGCATTTGAAAAATAACTTTTTAATATAGGTAAGTGGTCCAGATGTAAGTTCAATGAAAACATACTATATACATGAGATGAGGAAATTCAGTTTTTAAAAATAAATATTGCAGGGCAAAGCTAGCAAGGAGTAGCCATGATTGTGAAAATATTTAATTTCAATTACAAAGAAAGTACTAAGAACTTAAGTAATCTATTAAATAGGAGCATATTTTGACATCAAATAAGATAAATTAACTTGTTAAAAGTGATAAAAGCAAAATACTGGATATCAGACTACCCCACAATTACAATCTTTCCAGAAATGTTTGGTGAATTTCACTGATAACATGTCATTATACTTTAATTTTGTACTTATTTTGAGTTATTTCATTACATATAAGGGCAGGAGTACTTAAGTAAAAAATGTCCTGTCTGGGAATACTTACTTTTATGAAAATAAATTTTATGCAGATAATATATTTTCCCATATGGAGGAGAAAAATAATTACAATTATATATAAGAAATATAAAATCATTCAATGTAGATGTAATGAAGTGGCATAAAAAAATAAAGAATGAAATTTTTTGAGAGATAAAATATCTAATTGGTCTGAAACATTTGTTTTCTATCTATTCTGTCATATTATATATTTGAATGTTTATGCTAAAATATTTGATCAAAAGCATAGTTTTACTTATGTCTTAGATATCACCGCTCATACAGTTCATCATATGATGACAATAATCAGCTTCGCACTTAACTTCAGCAAAATACTGATTTCAACATGAAGCATAACCATTAATGATTAAAATCAATTATAAAATATTTAATCTTTTGAAGTTTTAACTTATTGCCATAATGTAAACTTTCTTTTAAATGATTAAAAATTTTAAGTTTTCTACCTCATATTAATTTATATTTTTGAACATAATTCCATTCTGCTATTATACATTCACTACTTACAATGGGAGTTGGCAGTAATAAAAGTTAGACAAATACGTTGAAGAAAAATGAGTTAAACTCTGTTTTTTTAAAAAAACTATTGATATATTCAGAGTTAACATTTTTGTCTACTTTGAGTAACAAAATTAAAAATATTTTAGTAACTTAATAATATATTACAGGGAAGCGGGTGTGGCTCAGTGGATAGAGCCCCTGTTTACCATATGGGAGGCCCGGGTTTGCTTCCCGGCACCTCCTTGTGAGGGCAGGCCGGCTTGTGCTGCGCCGTGGACTGATGCAGCAAGACCTCACAGCAAGGGGGAGATAAGCAGACACAGAGAAGACACGCAGCGAATGGACACAGCAGCACAAGCAACAAGGGGTGGATAAATAAATAAAATAAATAAATCTTTAAAAAATCATAATAATAATATATTACATTTTATCTCGAAGTTTTCTTGATTCAACTTTATCACAATTACATATGATTATGTTGATATCTGATTTTATCTTTTTGATTTATTCAAATATTTTATAATTTTGTATCTTTTATAATGGATTGTAAGGAATTTTGCATTAATAAAATGTGTTAGTACATTCCCAAAATATTTTTAAAATTGGAAATGAAAAAACAAACAAAACATAAGAGATTTATCAATATACAAGAAGTCTATATAATACAATTAGTGTAATTAGAACATAAAAGAATATGTATTGCAGTGATGGATACAAGCCATTATATATTTTGTATAACTAACAAAATTGTGTAGGATAAAGTGTAAACTATAATGTAAACTGTAGTCCATTGTTACTAACATGCTTCAATATACGGTCATCAAATTGTAACAAATGTAGCACACTAATGAAGGATGTTGTTAATGTAGGAAAGTACAGGAGGGGAAGGGAGTAGGGCATATGGAAATCCCTTATATTTTTTATGTAACATGTAATCTAAAGCATCTTTTAAAGTAAAAAATAATTAATTAAAAAATAAAAAATCTTTGAGACATATAAAAGAAGATTAAAATGGAAAAGAAGAATAACAAGAAAATATGAAGATAATTGGACATACAGATTTGAAAAACAAAAAAAGAAATATATGAGACTTGTATAAATTGAAGAAGATTTTTGCTTTAAGTAAAGATTAAATCAAAATGAAAATACAAGATAAAATAGTTAATGAACTTGAAGTCAGACCTGAAAAATTACCCTGAACATCACACACAGAAGGAAATGAAATTTCACATACACACATGCTCCAGTACATACATGCACAGTCACACACAAAATAAAATACATAGAAAGTTAATGATTATGAATAATAAAAAAGAAAAGTAAAAGAAAGAGGAGGAAAAAAATGAAAAATAAGCAAAAAGAAAGAGGAGGAGAGATATTTTTGTTGTCACTGATATTTCATTAAAATTGTAGAACGTTTGAATCCACGTATTCTGAAAGAACAAATTAATCAAACCTGGATATTTAAAAAGGACTTTATAAATGGTGTGTAGATATTGGTTTACCATTCCAGGCCATCTTTTACCCTTCTCCAGCCTGCTGAGATTGCTGGACAATAAACAACTTGGACTACATCAAGGAGCTCAGTGTTCTTGGATTCTGGTTGGATTTTGGCAAGAGCTGATCTTTCAGTAAATCAGACAGAAGGAGATAAGGATTATCAGAAGTGTTTATTGTCAGATCTCCTTTTGTGGAGGTGGAATAATAAATGAGCCATTGTTTAATAAAGGGTATTCAAATAATACAGATTATTTCTTTGGCTCCCGTAAGTCCTTAAAAATCTCCACATCCTGATCAATGAAGTTCAATTGTTCACAAACCCAGTTGATACATATTACTCTTGCCTTAAACTTCTTCCTCTCACACCCTAGATTTACTATGTGCTTGTGGAAAGTCTCTAACTTAAGGACAGAGCCAAAGTACAATAATAATATTGACAGGATAAAGAAATCCAGAGGAAATAAGTATTTCAGATAATAGAAGAAAAAAACGAAAATCCCATAGTAAAAGACCTCTTCAGAAAACAAAACAAATTGAATCCTTCCAATGAGTGATGGTAAAAAAAGTAACTCAGAAAACTAGGAGTTTCTAATATGTGAAAATTCTATATCAGAAATAAAATTGTGCTATAGAAATGTTGGAAGAAGTGTTCTGGCACATTCCTAAAGTGTATGCTATGTATTAGAGAAATTTAAAATTGGAGAGAAAAGTTTGAAAAATAGTATCAATGAGGGAAATCAAATTTAAAAATTCCAGAAAAAGGAAAGAAATAACGTAGGGCAAAATTATAAAAATATAATAAAATAAGATCTTTCTTTATAATGAAGGAAATGAATTAAAAAAAAAAGGATCCAGAGGAAAAAAACACAACTATATTGCAAACCATTGACAATGTCTTGTAACTATGTTTCACTATCTGTATAACAGTTATAACAATGCTACCATCCACATACAAAAAGGTTTCAATATGGAATGAAGAATTCGGGAGGAGGTTGGGTATATGAGAGTCTCTAGTATTCTGTATGTGACTTTCTGTGACCTAAAACTTCTTTGAAAATTAAATGAAAATTTGTGAGACACTGGGGAGTGAGAAGGGGAAGGTGCCATGGTACAGACTGGACACCTGAAAATACAGTGATAAAAGGAAAAATGTTTAAATTTTTTTTTAAATTTTTTTGTTTTTTCCCATTTTTTGAAAATCCCAATCCTTTAATTTTGTTTTATTTTTAGTGTTTTTTTAAGTTTCCATGTATTTTATCTCTTACATTTAAACTTATCTTTATTATTTCATTTTCCTATTAATTGTATTTGGCTATTATATGGGCTTCATCTTCAAGGAAGGTTTAGATCACAGAAGGGTTACAATGGGAGCAGGAGAAGATCATTGGTGGGGGTGTCTGGGATGGGGGTTTCATGGGAGGAATTTGACCTGAATATACATGAAAGATATATAAAATTGTTCAAATGATCAAGGGGTGGAGCATGGTCACAGTGGGTGGAGAATCACTCAATAAATGAGAGAATACTGATTTCCCAGCCTGGAGAGCTCTGCCACATACTCCAAGGGAGGAGAAACAGTCCCCCGAGTGCAGGGACAGTGTCTGGCAAAAGAGGATGATCCACTGATGGGTTCTTGTTATTGATGACTAGCCTTATGAATCTTTGCTCTTGTAATTGGAACTTAGCCTACTGTTATGGGGTGCCTAAGGGTTGCCACCTGAGAGCCTCTTTGTTGCTCAAATGTGGCCTGTCTCTAAGCGAAACTCAGAATATGAATGCATTACCTTCCCCTCAGCATGGGACATGACTCCCGAGGATGAACCTCCATGACAATGAAGGATTAATGCCAAGTGCCAACTGGCAATAAGGCTGGAAAAAGACCTTGAATAAAGGGGCAAAAAGGTAAAGACAAATGAGTTCATATGGCTAAGAGACTTCAAAGAGAGGCGGGTGGTCATCTCAGAGGTAATGCTTACACACACCTGATTAGGATCTCATAGAACACCAAAGTGGGGATCACCCCACACAGAGGGGCTCCTGAGGGCTCTGGAGACACCCAGGTCCTTTATAAGAGGGGATAGCTCCAGAGATTGATGCCTTACCTGTGGGCTATACTTTGGAATCTGTGCTCCTGAGAGTGACAGAGTTGGACTCAGAGAAGTCCTTCCTGCACATGGTCCATTCAGTCCCTTCTATTCAAACATATATGTGGTGCTGGAGTTTGTAGGTGTATTTCCAGAGACTGGAGCCTCTGGCCTACCTATGTGCCAGCTGTGTCTGCAATCTCAGTGCAGCTGCAACTCCTACCCTACAGCTCAATGGACTCATCCAAGTCTCCTGGCAAGGAGATGATGATGGACAGTGGCCATCCCAGGGAATGGAGAGAGTCTGCAACTGCAGGCAGGATAATCCCATCCATCTTATCCATGGGATATAAGCCCCCTCTGACTTGGAGGTGGAGTGGACATCACCATCCCAAACTCTTCAGGATTGGGGGAAGAGCTATGGACTAGAGTGGATTTGCTGGTATTCTGTTGAAGACATATTGTGATTCAAGCAATTGAAGAAATTACAACATAGATGCCGAGCCAGTGGCCACTGGACCCTTTCTGGGCAGGGAGAGGGAAAATCAGTTGTAATACAGGGGCTTTTTCAGATCTTGGGAATTATCCTGAGTGACATTACAATGACAGATACAGGCCATTTTACATCAGCACATAACATGTAGAACTGTGTGGGAAAGAGTGGTCTACAATGTGAACTATGATCCATGCTTAGTGGCAAAGCCCCAGGATGTGTATATCCATTGCAGGTTATGTGTCACACTAATGAAAGATGTTTAAGTGCGGGGTTATGGGAGGTGTGGGAGGTGGGGAACATGGGAATCCCTATAATTTTTGTGTGACATTTATGTAATCTAAGCATCTTTATAAAATATAAAATAAATAAATAAATAAAAACACAAACAAACAACAACAATAAACATTAGTTAAAATATTGCACTATGCTATATACTTGTAAAATTCCAAAACACTATTAATAGAGAGACAACTCTAATGTCATACAGTGACAAGGAGATTAAGTAGCAGGGAAAATAGAGCTAATGTTGAATTTTAGTGGGTTGAGTCTATAGCACATGTAATTGAACTGGGGTTTGGAATGTGGAGAAATATTAAAATTCTTAGTAGAATCAGTTTCCTACTTAATGTCTGCACACAACGAAAACATCAATCTATGAGAAGGTAGATATCTTGCCTCTCTGGAATGTGTGTTTGTTTGTTGATTGTTCTGGCACTTCAAATTGTAATATTATACTTCTAGTTTAAGAATTGTAGGTTTAAAACCTAGGTTTAAATTTCTCTCAAAAATTAAAGCTCAAAAATAATCTGAAAAAATAGTTAAACCCATGATCATATGGTAAGCATAATAAATAAATGAGGCATTGTTGAATAAAAAATATATATATATTTTAGGGTTCCCTATAAAAAATACAATAAGAAAGTGTAATTCTCTCCCACCTGTTCCATTTCCTCTTTTTTCCATGCCCATCAACCCCACAACCTCACAGCAGAAGTAGTACAATAGGTTTCTGTTCTCCATTCCAGTCAACCTGACAGTCAAGTTTTGTCACAGACTGGCCAAGTTCTAATATAAGTCAGACCCTATCAATCTGAGGTTATCCTCTCACTAATAGTACAAATTAAAACTAGTACCATGAACAGCAGTGTGTATTGAGGCAACCCCCTCCTCTCCCAATCATCACCTCCTTCCTTCTACCTTACCACCTCCCCTGGGGCCACCCTGCTCTCTGCTGGGCACCTGGAACAGTCCTGTCTCTTGGGTGGGCTCTTTCTGGAACTCTGACAGTCACACTTTCCCTAAGTAGCATCTCTTTTCTACTCATCACACACATCTGCTTCCCTCCAAGGCAAAATTTATTGGTGAGAGGCAATGACATTCACACTTGCATCTGCATTTTACTCGCTGCACTGATTTTCCTGAAACAGTGCTAATGGAAGGCACTCAAGAAATAAAGACTGAATAACTGGAAGGTAGAAGTAATTATATTTCTGTGCATAGATGTGCAAGCCACTGACAGAAAAAAAGTGTTATATACTGATCCACCAATTAGTAAGAGTTTATTGTTTCAATGTTGGTAATGATAACATATTTCCCTTTGGAATCAACAGTTTGATAAGTTGTCATTCTTGGACAATATTCATACCCATGAGAGAGCAACAACAGATATAAATTGGTTGAACCCATCAGCTCCCTGTGATTGCCAACATAGATAATGATGAAGCCAGACTATGTGGGCATGATATTTACTTTCAGAGAAATCAATGCATTCTATGAACTCTATTGAAATAAAATTGTGCTACCTTCTTCTGCCCTTGTGATCAGCTCTAATTTCACTAGCTCTGAGCCTCAGAAGACAGCTGGAACCTTCCTGAACAAGGATTGGAGGCAGACTAGTATATCATATTTTTTAGAAGAATATTAATTTTAGATTTAAAAGTAAACAGAGACAAAACAGTGGTTAAAACTTCCTATTTAAAAAATAATGAGACACACGGCAGTTTGCCCTGGGAGCCTAGGAAGGACTGGAGAAACCCGACCCTCGCAATCTCCCTCTCTTATAGCCAGGACTAATTGTTGAGAACTCCACAGGAGAGGGGAGAGAGAGCCTGGGGCTGACACCCTGCTTTTGACTCCCAGGTTTGGTCTGCCCTGTCCAGAGTGCC
>JAQZBX010028176.1:0-19516 GCA_029593785.1 Cabassous unicinctus
TTCTTCCACCTTCTTGCTTGACTTTTAATTTAGTTTGCCAGTGCCTCTGGCCCCTCTTCTAATGAATATGTGCTACTTCCCACTTGATAGGATAATTCTATAAAATGATTTATACATTTAATTATTATGAATCCTCTGCTTTGTTCCAAAAGTGTTTTATCTTTCCTTCTTCTCTTCCAACACACACACACGCATATGTGTGTGTTTCTGTATGTGGGTTTGTGTCTGTGTGTAATATGGGAGGGAAAACTGAGATGCTTTTGAATACAATGTCATGTGTTATTAACACATGGAACTTTCATTATCCACAGAAATGATTGATTTGGTTATGTCCCTTTATGTGTTAGATCACTTCATGCCCTCATTCTTGTGATTTCAGTATTCCACTTCTCCCAACTAATTTGCAACCAACCCTTTTATAAAAAGCTGGCCAAAGAAAAATGAGCATTAGGAATCCAAATCTAAAAATCCAAAGACAACTTTTTCATACTTCTCCTAGAGGTAAAACTCCTCTATTAATTGCATACTGAAAGTAAAATCTTACCCTATTAATTTATGTGGAATTTAGAGGGAATAGAAAGCTTGATTGAATATTTTTAAACCTCTGGTTCCCTGTACTGCTATTGACATTTTTTGGCATTGGAATTTTCCAATGAGTCAAAATAAGCCCTGGTGTTAGCAGAATCAGGTACGACAATGAGCTCTAATGGAGGGCTAGAGTAGGAAAATGATCTAATGATAATCGAGAGACCCTGTAGAGTCATATTTCTTGGATAATGTAAACTGCTCTATTGGCTGAACTGTTCCTCCGGCCACAATAAGGGACTCTCAGGCTCCATGCATATATAAGATTTTGACATGTGTTTATATCTAATGTACATGGCAATGCACTCTCCAGGCCCACAACTGCAGACAGGAAGAAGTAATAAATTCCAGATTTGAAAAATAGAGCTGTGTCCTGATTGTTAGTCCCAACTTGTTTCCTTGCAGGTGGCTTTGAATTAATTCAATTATTTGAACATACCCAATTTGTTCAAATGGAAAAGTAGTATATTTTTTGAGAATTTGACTATTGAACTTCAATTTTCATTCATTTCCCTCAAAAATAAACTTGTTGTTAAGCACATATACCATTTTGTGTAGAATGGCATTTTTGTATTTCATCTGGTGCTATCACTCATCAACTAGGTCAACTGAAAAGAAAATAGGTTGTTACTAATTTCTGCATTCTAAAATGTTTTATTCATCAACCAAATTGCAATTCGAGTAAATGCCATTTTCTAAACAAGATTATTTATGGGGATAGCTTTATTGGAAGGCCTACTGGGATTTCCTCAGACTAATATATGTGCTACATTTACTTGATGATAATAATTAAAGAGGTTTCAAAACTAGTCAGCTCTTACTAACTTTGGCATCAATTAAACTTCCCAATTAATTATTTCACTTTCAGCTTAATCTTGGTTTCAATTCTTATCTAACTTGAGTGTGAATAATAAGTCAGATAAATGTAATACTGAGAATTTAGCACTAACTACTTGTATGTTTATGCCTAAAAAGATCTCAGATTCTTTAATAAGTGTCTACCACATAACCAGCATGATGTTAGGAAAAGTTTTGGATCAATGTAGATGCCAGTCTAAGTTTAGTCTTATGGAGATTTTAATTCACAGTAACATTCATCATCTTTATCCTTGGTATCTGTTTGGTGATGACTTGGTTTCATTACTGTTTAGTGTTTTCAGTTCAGTTCAATGGGACAATATTTTAAAATGCTTGATGATTTTAAAAATACTCTTAAAAAATTTTAATACAGGCACTTTGTGAAATGAATGTTCTCATTTAACATGTAATTATGCCATATAGCTGTCAAATAGTACAACATTTAAGTGACTGTTTAATAACACAATAGCAATAAAACTACTGTATACTTCTTGCTTACCTTGTAATTAGAGTGTAATTATTTATGTTTAACGTGCAGAGCAACACTTACTTTCATGCATAAGCAGCTCCATAATGGGGCATAGAAGAAGAGTTATTCCACTGTCACAGTCCTCATCAGCATATGGCTCCTTTTTAAAACTGCAACCCCATTCGCAGATCAATATGCCAATATCAGTCTTCAAAGAAACTGAAGAATTGGCCTAATTTCTCAGTTTTCTGATGTCCTAACTAAATTTTAGAAATTCATCAATATTAGTAGGCTCTGAAAGCATTTGCACCTGTTGTCTTTTCTTTCTATCTCTTTATTATCTATCTGGTTATCTATTTTCAATTGCTCATGGTGTATTCAACTTTAACAAAAGATGCATGTGCCTGAAAGGGAAAGTAAGTTACTTTAGGTCTTGCAAGAGTGTGATAACTAAATCAATAACAAATCAATAACAAAATTTAATAGAGCATTCACCCTAACCCTTAATCAAACAAACTCCCCTGGACTTTCTGTCTGTAATGTTAATATAAGACTTGGAAGACAATAATTGCCCACAGATTCCTCTTCCCTTTGGTTCTCACATTCTTTGAATTTATTTGAATTGTCAACTCCTGTCTACCTATGAATATTAGATGCAATTGAATGAGAAGAATGAAAGACTTTTGGAAGCATCCCCATGCCCTTGCTTTCTATGCTACCACTGACCATCCACCAGGACAGATTCGGGGCCACCAACAATAGGGAAATACCAGCAGCAAGAGAAGTAAGGAAATCAGGAATGCTTCGATGTCTATGGGTGTGCGTCCTTTCTCTTTGAGGTAGCTGGAACTACAGTTAGCGACTAATTATTCTGATGTTCAAACATCATCAGAATAATTATACTCCAGAGGTGCTTTAGAAAGGAGTTCTGTGCTGGGCATGATGTTGAACTACTAGCTATAAACAACAGTATCTTATATTTGTACAACTAGTTATACTCTTCAAGATACTTACATATAATTTTCTCATTTGATCTCATAGAAATGTGGGAAGGTCTGCAAAGTAGTAATTATAAATTGTTTCTACCTGTGAGGGCCTGAGGACTTGCCCATTGCCAATAGTAGGAATGAAAATGACAGTGGAAACTTCATCTTCCAATTACTGTTACTACTACTTCTCTTAGTTGCTATTCATCAGATACTTACCTAGTGTCAGGATATGAGCTTTAGAAATGTAATCTCATTTACTCCTCTAAACAACCCTTGAGTCAGGTACTGTTACTAACACTCATGTTTTACAAAATCTAGTACTTTCTTCAACTGTTCACTTCCAAAGCTAAAAGTTGATAAAGCAATGGTTATACATGTTGCCTTAGATTTTCATTACTTTCTCTTCATTTTTCTTTAATGCTGAGTTGATAACTCCCTCTTTCTCTACTTTGAGATGAATTCAATCTTTTACTTAAAAAAAAATTACAGCCTTTTGTGCGCATTTCTATTCCTTTCATAATAAGGGGTGTATACAATGAATTCTAAGACCTGTTATTTTTGCTCTAAACAAGTTGGAAGGAAGACCAATAGACACCTATCTGTATGACAAAATGTCACACAGATAAATTATAGACCCCAGGAGGCAATGGTAACATGCTGCCTTATAAACAAAGACAGAAGTTCCTGGAGTTAGAGACAGAAAAGAAATATATTGGTTATGTGCCAAAGGATATAGTTACAATATAATGGTTAGTAGATCTCAGTGAAATACTTAAAAATGTATTAGAGGGAAGCAGATGTGGCTCAAGTGATTGGGCTCCCATCTACCATATAGGAGGTCCAGGGTTCGATTCCTGGGGCCTCCTGGTGAAGGCAAGCTGGCCTGCACGGCAAGCTGGCCTGAGCAGAGAGCTTGCCCACGTGGAGTGCTGGCCTGTGCAGAGTACTGGCTCGCACAGGAGTGCTGGTCCACACGGAGAGCTGGTGCAGCAAGATGACACAACAAAAAGAGACACAGAGGAGAGACAATGAAAGATGAAGCAGACCAGGCAGCTGAGTTGGCGCAAGAGATTGAGCGCCTCTCTCCCACTCCAGAAAGTCCCAGGATCAGTTCCTGGTGCCGCCTAAAGAGAAGGCAAGCAGGTACAGAAGAACACACAGCAAAATGGACACAGAGAGCAGGCAATGAGGGGAGAGGGGGAGATAAAGAAATAAAGAAATCTTTTAAAAAATGTATTAAAGATTTACTTTCTTACTTGTATAGTAGGTTGTTAAGTGACAAAATACCTCCCAATGGCGCAATGGCTGGTTTTCTCCACATGGGCGAAGGGTCTAAACATTCAGCCACAGCATCACAAGAGTCTGCTTTATGCAATTTTGAACCAAATTGTAGCCCTTTCCCCACCTCCCCAAAATCCACAAAATATGCTTTCCAAAATATGTACCCTGCTACATATTTTGCTATACATGATAGCAAGAACATTTAGATTCTGGATTATAATAAAAGATAAAATTGAATTTACTCTGTGAGCCCAAGCAAGTAACCTAGGTTCTAAAATTCTAATGTTGTTTTAAAGTTGGGCATGCTATGATGATTCATTGTGTGGTAATACTGCTCAGTGTTTTCTCCTGCTCTTCTTGTGACTGTAAGATTTTAATTTTTGAAATGAATAAAATTGTCCCTGTTAATCATAATCAAGAAACCTATGTTTTGAATCAAGACAAAATTTTCTAAAATTAGGGAATTAATCATTATCCTTATGTTTCTACCTTTCTGATTT
Organism: Cabassous unicinctus; assembly: GCA_029593785.1. NCBI lineage: Eukaryota > Metazoa > Chordata > Mammalia > Cingulata > Chlamyphoridae > Cabassous > Cabassous unicinctus. Next base: position 4,683 of record JAQZBX010028176.1, read on the forward strand.
CTAGAAAGTTAGATTTTTAGCTTAGTCAAATAAACTTTATGCCTAGATCCAAAGCTGTTAAATATGAAAAAATTTACTGAACTTGGCTTTCTGGCTGTGAATTGAAGAATGAGTAATATTCAAACATAGTAGAAGAAGCCAAAAATGGTCTATTAAGAGCTATTACTAACTAAGGTACCTGATTTTAACAGTTAGAAGAAATAATTATCTTTTATTCCTGACATCTAGGACTAGGAATAAAATGAGAAGAATTTGAGTGTTTGGTAAATATTCCTTTTCAGTCTCAGACTTTAGGACCCCCTTTCTGCCCTTAATTGTGATATACTATTCACTGGCAACTTTGTTCAAGAATCAGAAGTGGTCAGAATTCTGATGCAAACTAAATTAAATAGGCATATTCCATCTTACCTGTATACAAAAAATAGCGAACTCAGTCATATTTTAGTGAAAAGGGATTCTTTTATAAAAAATATTTCTGGGCCCAAATTAGGCTTCTCTTCTCTTTTTCTATGACCAAGATTAATATGGCCTAGTCCCCAACCTTTATGAATTTGAAAATCCATCTATAATATATATGGGCTAAATGTGCTCAGGATCATAATAGAAGTACAAGTAAAGTGCCCTGGAAATACAGAAAAAACTTTGGTCTTAAATAATAGATATAAGAAGAAAATGGCATTTGGACATTGAAGAATGGAGGGGGATTCGGAGGAAGAGAAACATTCTAGCAGATATAATAGTTTGATAAAAGCCATACAGAATTAATAAGTTTAGGTTAAAGGATAGAGAGGAGAATGGTGTGTGTGCATGCATGTATCTAGTGGTAAATGGCTGTTGAGAAGACTGAGTCACTTTATTTTTTATTTTTATTTATTTATTTTTTTAAAGATTTATTTATTTATTTATTTATCCCCCCCTTGCTGCTTGTGCTTGCTGTGTCCATTCGCTGTGTGTTTTCTCCGTGTCTGCTTATCTCCCCCTTGCTATGAGGTCCTGCTGCATCAGCCCACCATGCTGCGCGGGCTGGCCTGCCCTCACAAGGAGGCCCGGGGAAGTGAACCCGGGGCCTCACACATGGTAAACGGGGCCTCTATCCATTGAGCCACACCCGCTTCCTGTTGTGAGGTCTTGCTGCATCAGCCCACTGGGCCGTGCGGGCTGGCCTGCCCTCACAAGGAGGCCCTGGGAAGCGAACCTGGGGCCTCCCATATGGTAAACGGGAGCTCTATCGATTGAGCCACACCCGCTTCCCGACTGAGTCACTTTAAAAGAGGGCTTTGGATTCCAAATTGAGGAGATGGTATTTATTTTGTATTGAATGGGAAGTCATATAAGAATGTTGAACAGAGATACTCAAGTCATTGTTTTAAGAACACAACTGGTGGTGGGAATGCGTAGGATAATTAGAAGAGGAGCAATTAGAGGCATAAAGACATAAATTTGTTACTATAGTTCAGATGAGAGTTGACAGAAAAGATAAGATTGGTACAGAGGCAGAGCTCTGTGAGATAAAGGACACAGGGACTCATTTGAAGTGGTTGGTCAAGAAGAGCATAGGTCTTTGATAACTTTGAGGTTTTGAATCTGAGTCTTCAAGAGGATTCTGATGATATTAGCCAATATTGGAAGGTAAAGAGATGATGGTTTGTGGGCCAGTGTGATGAAGATCATGTATTGAGAGCAGAAACTGAGAAAAAATATATAACTTCTGCAAGTCTTTGAGCATAATGATATATTTTCAGATGTATGTTAACACTTTCAGGAGAAACTGTTGTTACTTCTATAATGTGCAGTGTTAATAGAAATAGGCTTGATTGTAATTGAAAACACAGTGATAGTTTTATTTTGTTTGCTCTTCATGTTTGAGCTGTTGAGTTTTGATGAAAATCTGGATACATGAACTTTATAGTAAATGATACCATAGGAATTCCAGGAGATAGTAAAACACCCAGGAGAAGAACATTTCTGGCCCAGTCCTTTTAGTTGTAATATTAAATATTTTGTTCAATGTACTGTTCTTGCTGACTAAATGGTCTATTTCTAAATGCTCTTTTTTATTTCCATGATATATAAAGTTTAACAAATAGTAGGAGAGTATATTAGAGTATGATGCATAGGAAGGAAAAAAGAAAAAAAAAACATGGTTTCATTTTAGATCAATTGTACACTTCCCTGGGATTTGATTTTTCCCTGTCCTGGAATATTTAGAGGACAGTTTGTTAGATAACAGTTGTGAGAAATGAAATGATAAAATTATATATAAGTGATTATGTATACACATTTTCTTGGTATCTTTTGAATATTACTGCAGCAGTGAAATTGGTACATACAGTGAAATTGAGAGGTCAAGATCAAATAAAATAAAAATGCCTTAATTAATATCAACTAATTATTAACTTAAGGGACTCTTTAAGTGTAGTTTATTAGGTTTTAAGAATCTTCCTCCATCTTTCAGATGTCTGTTATTCAAATATTCTACTCTTTTACCTCTTTCTGTCTTCAAGCAAACTTGAGAGGAAAAAAACAAACAAAAGCAATCCATTTTGTTATTTGTTATTTTTCTGTAAAAGATTAGTCAGTGAAAGCAAGTGGGGCTTTAGACTAAATGAGTTTTTCTTTTTCTTATTGGGATCAGTTGTGTTATCTTTGGTGTCTACTAGCACATGCTGTCCAAGGGTAAAACACGTCAAGTTGTACCTGACTCCTTAACAAGTAACGTGTTACATCCAGGAGTATTTACAATCATAGTTTTTATTTTAATATGAATATTTAAAGATTATTTTTCTACACCATTAAAACGAAGCCTCTAATTTCCTTATCCGGAGACTAATAATAAGCATCAAATGTCATCAAGGGTATCAAGTGCCCTCCTCCATTGCCATAAATATTTCAGAATTATCACTTCTTTTGCTTTTGCTTTGGTAATCAGATTGACATATTTACAAATTATAATAAACTCCAGACTGGGGAAGCAGTCAAATCAGTTCCAGTCTTCTATCATATTTGGTAAAGAGAATGCATTTCTGTAGTGGGAACAGAATAAGGTATTTTAACTGCACAGCCTAAAAAGTGTTTGCAAATTTCTTAGGAAGACCTTTAATCTATTAAGGTAGTCAGACAGAACAGGACTGTTCTCACTGCTGCTTTGTGTGAAAGAAAATGAGGACTGGCCAAAGATAACTCTGAAACTCCTCAGCCCTGGATGGCACAAGACTCTTTGGGTACTCTTTAAGGAGTCCTGTACATGGGAAGCCATTCAAGTATAATTTTCATGCCAGACTTCAGATGGAGAATCTATTCAGCTAACTTCATTTTCCTGGTACAATTTTAAACAAATGTAGAAGGTCATCTTTCTATTTGGCCCTGTAAGTTTTATTAGCAAAAGCCATTTTAACATAAAATTTATACTTACTTACTACGAGAGCTTCGTTATTTACTCAGGATGCTTAAGAATTCCAGTGTTACTAAATTCAGAAATCTCTCTACCTCTTTAGGGAGCATTGTTTTGTTTTTGGATTAAGGAGGAGAGCGCACTTGCTTTTTGATTTTCATTTTTAAGTCCAGAAAAGAAAATAAATAATCTCAATAGTTTTTGCTTTGAGCTAACAAAGCCAGAAGTGGGAACTGGATTAAGAGTCAAGGTGACACCTATCCTGCCAGAATTTATATGTAAGAAGCAATTGCGCTGTTGGAAGAGTGAAGATTTTACTGGTAACATCGGAGGCCGGAGTCAAGTTGAAATCTGCAATAACACTGCTAGATAATGAAAGCAGAACATTAGCTTTTTTAGATACTTCTTTGGGGAGTGATATAACATTTGACATGTAAAACTCCTATATCTTATGATCAGGGAAGAATGGATTTGTGCTTGTCAACATGTTCCCTATCTGAAAGAAGGCATAGAAATGCAAAGCAGTGTCTGCAAAGGAATGAGGAATGTTAAGAGAGGAGAAGATATTCTTAAGTGTTGCTTTTGTACAGCAAGAAGGTATATACCTCCCTCAAGCACTTGGCAAGTCCTAGACTGGGCTAGACTAGACAAACTTGTGACTGCATAAAAATAAGGCCGTGTTCAAAGGAGGAAAAAAGTTGAACTGCCCTAGGCTAGTCATTTACAAGGAGCAAGGAATCAATTCATTCTGGAATCTTTTTTCTTTTTAATCTCCTTTAGTATAATTAAAGAGACAAACTACACATTGGCTTTTTAAAATTTGGCAAATTTGGAGACCAAAATTTTTGAAATATGAATTATGAAAAACACTAAGCCTTATCACTAAATCCAATATTAATGATATATACAATAAATAGTACTTATCTGTTATATTTGGACATGGTCATTAAAAATAATTTTTTTTTCAAAATTAGTAAACTTTATTTCAACTTCAAAAAATAAAATAACAGACAAAAGGAAGCTTAACAAATTATGGAAGCATTACTTTAAAAAAATCTTGTCCAGGCACCTTTATCTTATTTAATGTGAAAAACAAACTCAATTGTTTCTCTAGTGTTCAGAAAGATGAATAAATGAGCACAGATTGGTTAAATGGCATGACCAAAATCTCTTGTTCATGAAGAAACTGAAAAAAAAATGGATTAATCATATTTATACCTCATAAAACTAAGTTGCATATTCTTTTTTTGATCTTTAGCATTGATATAGTACCTTCTTTGCCTTTGCTACAAAAATATTACAATGTTACCATTAACTATAGTCTATAAGTTACATTAGTTGTATTTGTATCACTATATTCATAAGACCTTGTAATAGAGGAACATTCTTGTATTTTTATTATTAACCACAATCCTCCTCTACCACTAAAATCTCTATGATAGAAAGTCCCTAGATTATCCCCTAGCTGTCTTTCAATTTACATTAACCTCCCTAGATTACCCCTTTCAGCCACAATCACATTTACAAAAGAAAAGTGTTGCTTATACTCATTATAATGTTTTACCCCTACCTCTATCCATTCCCACATATTTACAATCAACCTTATTAAATATTCTACATACATTCAGCATCAGCTCCCCCTTCTCAACCTACATTCTGTCTCCTACTAACCCATACTTTATATTTTAACTTCAAAAGTTTACTCAGCATATTTAGTTCATATCAGTGAGACCATACAATATTCGTCCTTTTGTGTCTGGTTTATTTCACGCAACATAATATCCTCAAGGTTCATCCATGTTGTCATAAGCATCCTAAGTTCATTTCTTCTTACAAATGAATAGTATTCCATCATATGTACATACCACATTGTGCTTATCCATTCATCGTTTGATGGGCACTTAGGTTGTTTTCATCTTTTAGCAATTGTGAATAATGCTGCTATGAACATTGGTGTGCAAATATCTGTTCATGTCCTTGATTACAATTCTTCTGAATATATTCCTAGTAACAGGATTGCTGGATTATACAGGAGTTCTATATTTTGCTTCCTAAGGAACCACCAAACTGTGTTCCACAGAAGCTGCACAATTTTACATTTCCACCAACTGTGAAGGAGTGTTCCTATTTTTCCATGTTCTCTCCAGCACTTGTAGTTTTGTGTGTGTTTTTTTAAAATAATGATTGATTCGTAAGGCATGAAATGTATCTCATTATAGTTTTGATATGCATTTCCCTAGTAGCTAGTGATGTTGAACATTTTTTCATGTGCCTTTTGGTCATTTGTATTTCCTCTTTGGAAAAAAGTTTATTCAAGTCTTTTGCCCATTTTTAATTGGGTTGCTTGTCTTTTTTATCATTGAGTTGTGTAATCTCTTTATTTACATGAAAACCAAACACTTAACAGATATGTGGTTTCTGAAAATTTTCTCCCATTCATTAGGCTGCCTTTCCACCTTCTTCACAAAGTCATTTGAAACACAAAAGTATTTAATTTTGAGGTAGTCCCATTTATTTTTTCTTTGAATGCTTGTGCTTTGGTGTAAGGTTTTAGAAACCACCCCTACCACAAGATCTTGAAGATGTTTCCCTACATTTTCTTCCAGGAGTTTTATGGTTATAGCTTTTATATTTAGGTCCTTGATCTATTTTGAGTTAATTTTTATATAAGGTGTGAGATAAGAGTCTTCTTTATTTCTTTTAAATATGGATATCCACTTACCCAGCAGCATTAGTTGAATACACTGTTCTGGCCCAGCTAGGTGGGCTTGACAGCCTTGGTAAAAGTCACTTGACCATAGGTTTGAGGGTCTATTTCAAAACTCTCAGTTAAATCCCATTGATTAATTTGTTCATCTCTATGCCAGTCACATGCTGTGTTTACCATGGTAGCTAAATAATATGCTTTAAAGTCAGGAAGTGAGAATCCTCCAACTTCATCATCTTTTAAAAAAATATTTTTGGCTATTTGGAGCCATTTACCTTTCCAGATAACTTTGATAATTGACCTTTCTAATTCTGGAAAAAAAAAAAGGCTGTTGGAATTTTTATTGGGATTGCATCGAATCTGATATTTCTTCTTCCAATCCATTAACACAGAATATCCATCCCTTTTTAAGGCCTTCTTTGGTTTCTTTTAGCAATGTTGTGTAGTTTTCAGAATACAGGTCTTTTATGCCCTTGGTTAAGTTGATTCCTAAATATTTGATTCTTTTAGTTGTTGTTGTAAATGGAATTTTTTTCTGACTTCCTCCTCAGTTTTCTCATTAGTAGGAAATACTATTGATTTTTGTGTTTTAATCTTGTATCCTGCTACTTTGCTGAAGTTATCTATTAGTTCTAGTAGCTTTCTTGTGGATTTATCGGGATTTTCTAGGTATAGGATCATATCATCAGTGAAGAGTGAAAATTTTCTTTCTTCCTTTCCTATTTGAGTGCCTTTTATTTCTTTTTCTTGCCTAATTGTTCTAGCTAGAACTCTAGCACAATATTGACTAACAGTGGAGACAGTGGTCATCATTCTCTGTTCCTGATCTCAGTAGGAAAGCTTGCAATATTTTACCATTGAGTACAATGTTAACCATGGGTTTTTCATGTATACATTTTATTACATTGAGAAATTTTCCTTCTATTCCTATATTTTGGAGTGTTTTAATAAAAAAAAATGGATGTTATATTTTGTCAAATGCCTTTTCTGCATCATTTGATATGATCATGTGATTTTTCTTCAATTTATTCACATGGTGTATTACATTGATTTTCTAATGTTGAACCACCCTTGCATATCTGGTATTAAATCCACTTGATCATGGTGTATAATTCTTCTAATGTGCTTTTGGATTCAGTTAGCAAGTATCATATTGAGGATTTTTTACATCTATATTCATTAGAAGTCTGTAGTTTTCTTTTCTTTTCTTTTCTTTTTTTTTGTAATATATTTATTTGGCTTTGATATTATCATGATGTTGGCTTCATAGAATGAGTTTGGTAGTATGCCCTCCTGTTCAATTTTTGAAGAATTTGAGCAAGATTGGTATTAAATCTTCTTTAAAAGATTGATAAAATTCACCTTCGAAGCCATGTGGTGGTCCTGGACTTTTCATTTTTGGGAGGTTTTTGATGACTGTTTCAATTTATTTACTTGTGACTGGTTTGTTGAGGTCTTCTCTTCCTTTCATGGTCAGTGTGGATCAGGTTTTTATCCATTTCCTCAATGTTGTCTAGTTTGTTGGTATATGGCTGTGCATCATATCCTCCTATAATTTCTTTTATTTCTGTGGTGTCAGTGGTAATGTCCCCCATCGCATTTCTGATTTTATTTATTTGCATCTTCTCTTTTTTCTTTGTTATTCTGCCTAAGAGTTTGTCAATTTTGTTGGTTTTCTTGAAGCATGAACTTTTGGTTTTGTTGATTCTCTCTGTTTTTTAATATTCTCCATTTCATTTATTTCTGCTCTAATCTTTGTTATTTCTTTCCTTCTCCTTGCTTTGGGATTAGTTTGCTTTTACTAGTTCCTCTAGGTGTGTGGTTAGTCTTTTATTTTATCTTTTTCTTCTTTTTTTAATGTAAGCATTTTTGGCTATACATTTCCTTCTCAGCACTGCCTTTGCTGTATCCTATAGGTTTTGATGTTTTGTGTTCTTGTTTTCATTCATCTCAAGATATTTACTGATTTCTATTGCAATTTCTTATTTGACCCACCAATTATTTTTGCTCTCTTGCAAGACAGGGGAGATGGGCCAGAAGTTGCTTAAGGGAGTTACTTTTGGGATCTGGAGACCAGGAGATTTCCACAGGCATCATCCAGGAGGTGACAGAGAGACAAAAAAGTCAAAAGGAAAACTGTTAGTTACTAGCCTCCATGCCTAGGAATGCCACCCATCCCCTACCCTAGGCTGAACAGCCTAGGTAAAACCTGCAGCTGAGCTGCCAACAGACTGGGAAAGGACATATTCTTCCCTGGGAAGAGGGAGGGTATGGCAGAAGGCTGAGTATGATTTCTCTTCAGTGAGTTTAAACAGCATAACCCAGCTTTGAATCAGTGGCTCAGAAAATCCAGTCAGTGAAATTGCAAGAGCCGTCTCTGTGGAAAGGTTTGCCAAAGATTGCCATCTGCTGGTAGGCCAGGAAAGTGAACAGAGACTAGGCTTGTCTCTCATTTCTTTCCCAGGGCCCATTTATCTGTGCCCCATTAGTGGGCCCCTGGCTCTGTTTTGGTAATTTAAAAAGGATAATCCTAAAGTTTTAGGAAAAATTGTATACCAAATCAAAGAAGAGCTGTGAAACAAAACCACTAGGCAAGAGACAGAAATTGACCAACAGAATAAAATCACTAACATAATCAGATGCCTAGATATTAGCAAAAAATTACAAACCATAGTAAGAAACAGGAAGATATGGCCCAGCCAAAGGAACAAACCAAGAATCCTGAGGAGACACAGGATTTAAAGACAACTAACCAATGATTTTCACACAAATCTCCTAAATCAATTCAAGAAGTTGAGGGAAAACATGATTAAAGAGATAGAAGATATTAAGAAGAAATTGTGTGAGCATCAAGAACAATTTGAACGCCTGCAGAGAAAAGGAACAGAGCTTATGGGAATGAAAGACACAGTGGATGAGACTAAAAACAAATTAGGGACATATAATAGCAGATTAGAATTGGTTGAGGACAGAATAAGAGAATTGGAAGACAGAGCATCTGAATTTGAAAAGACAGAAGAACAGAAAGAGAAAAAAATGGAAAAAATTGAACAGGGTCTCAGGGAATTGAATGACAGTGCAAAATGCACAAACATATGCATTATACATATCCCAGAAGGAGAAGAGAATGGAAAGGGGCAGAAAGAATATTTGAGAAAATAATGACCTAAAGTTTCCCAACTCTTAAGGACAACATAACCCAAACAAAATAAATCAGAATAGACCTATTCTAAGACACATACTATTCAGAATGCCAAATGCCAGAGATAAAGAGAGGATTCTGAAAGCAGCAATAGAAAAGCAATGTATCATTTACAAGGGGCCCTCAATAAGACTTAAGTGGCAATCTCTCATGAGAAACCATGGAGGGGAGAAGGCAATGGTATGATATTTTTAAAGTAATGAAAGAGAAAAATGGCCATTCAGAATCCTTATCCAGAAAATCTGTACTTTAAAAATGATGATGAGTTTAAAGTCTTCATAGACAAAAACTGAGAGAATTTTTTTACCAAAAGATCGGGTTTACAAATTATTCTAAAGGGTATACTGCAGCCTGGAAGGAAAAAATAAGGGCTAGAACCTTGGAGAAGAGTGTAGAAATGAAGATTTTAAGTAAGGTTTACTAAAAGATTAAAAAGGCAGACAATAGTAAGATGTGATGAGGGAAAGCCAAGAGATAAAATGGACAAAGTAAGTAATACCTTTACTGTAATAACATTGGATGTTAGTGGATTGAACTTCACAATCAAAATTCATAGATTGACAGAATGGGTAAAAAAAATAGGAGCCATTTATAGGCTGTCTACAGGAGATTCATCTTAGATGCAAGGACACAATCAAGCTGAAAGTGAAATGTTAGAAAAAGATATTCCAAGCAAATAGTAACCAAAAATGATCTGGAGTAGCAATACTAATATCAGACAAAAATAGATTTCAAATGCAAAATTGTTACAAGGGATGAAGGTAATTATATATTTTAAAAAGGGCCAATTCACCAAGAAGAAATAATAATACTAAATAGTTATGCACCTAACCTAGGTGCCCCAAAATACAAGATGCACACAGTGGCAAAACTTAAGGAAAAAAACAGGCATCTCTACAATAATAGTTGGAAATTTCAATACACCACTCTCAACACTGGATAGAACATTTGGACAGAGGATAAATAAGGAAATAGACATCTTGAGTAATATGATAAATGAACTAGACCTAACAGACATTTATAGAACATTACACCCCAAAACAGCTTGATGTACTTTCTTCTCAAGTGCTCATGGCTCTTTCTCCAGGATTGACCATTTGTTGGGTCATAAGTCAGATTTCAATAAATTGAAATGATGCAAAGCACTTTCTCTGCTCATAATGGAATGAAGTTGGAAATCAATAACAGGTAGAAAAAGAGAACATTCACAAATATTTGGAGATTAAAGAAAAATAAAATTTTAAATTACAGGAATAATTAAAGTGAAAAGACAGGCCATTTTGATGCTGAATGAAATAATATAAAAAACCAAAATCATATTTCTAAAGAAAAGGTTTCAAGTCCTGTCCATAAGCTAATGTCTAACAAAGGTGGGGCCAGGGTTTGTGGTTGGGGCTACTTTTTAAGAAGTGCTTTAAAACCTGGGAATTTGGTGCAGTGCTGGTCAATATAGAAGACTGTTGAATAGGCTAGAAATTTGCACAAATACATGCTGACTCACTTAAGTACTTCCCAAATCATACTCATGTGGGTCATTAGCCTTAAGTGCCTCTCTCCAAAAAATGTTTGTCCTTTGTATGTCACCTCTGTGAAATCTTTCCAGCTGGGATCTATTGCTCTTTTTTTCCATATGTCCACTTACACATCTGTCTATATTCTAGTTTTTAATATATATACTTGTCTATCTTTTCCACAGATGGTAAGTTCCAAGGGTAGAAAGTTTTACTTAGGTTTTTATCACTCCTGGTAGTAAATGGCAAGTGTCTTACACATAATAGACTCTACATAAATATTTGTTGAATGAATGGGCGATGACACAATTTATCATTTGGATGTAATCATATTAAAAACATATGAGGTTCTGATTGGAAATGACTTCCTTAATTGTCACCCTAATCATTAAATTGTATTTACTATGCCTCCAGGAGTAGATGTTTTTATACTGAGTTGCTGAGTCTAACTAGGATATCAATTCCATTTTAATTTTGTGAAATGTGTCCAATGACTGTCTTAACCCATAATTGGAATTAAATTCTCATAACATTTTATCAAGTGCATCAAACTCACATCTCAGTTTAATTGAGTTTCCTAGTCTAATAAGTGGACTTACTTAGAGCTATTCTAAACCCTGGTAGGACAGTACATAGAAGAGGACATTCTGGCTCTGATATAGGACACATCAGAAATGTGGGAGTTTTGATTGTGTACAAACTGTATGTATTATATCAGGTGGACATGTTTGATGCTGGGGTTATAAGGTACCCAAATACAAACGTAATCTTAAAAGGAAAAAGTAATTTAATTTAGATGTTTTCTACCAAAATACTCCTTCATTTATCAATATTAATTTATCCTCTTTCTGTCATCCATAGTCATGACAGCAGAATTCCAAAAACTAGAATGCTAATTATTTCCTCAAATCTATTGACTTTTGCCTTTACTAAATCAGCTCCTTGATGGCATAAAAGCATTTATTCTCAATGACACCTTCCCTATCAGCAAAACCACACATCATATGAAGTTATGGTTCATTTGGAGTTATGCTGTCTCTAAGATGACAGACTGAAATATAAAGATAGCTAACATTTATTGAGTGCATGCTATAAGTCAAACTGCAACCTATATGTCTTATATATATTCACTTATTGATTTTCACAGCAATCTTATTTAGCTAAGTCTCACAGCTGGTTAAGCAGAACTAGGATTTGGCCCCAGGCAGTCTAGTTTGAACCTGTCTATAGTGCCTGTCTGTGAATTGTTCTCATCTAATTAAACTTCCCTTTCCTTCACTTCTCTGAGCCTATTGCTTCTCCTACTTGGACCCTACATCATGACCTCCAGTTTCTTGACCTCTCCCTTTTTTTCTTCTACCTTCCCATTCTAGCTCACTTACCATGGGTTCATTGGTCATCCGATGCAACAATGCAATTGCTATCACCCAGGGGTCCTCTGACTCCATGACCTTTTGCTTTCTCTTTTTGGTCACTCTCCAACACTAGGCAACTGACCACTTCCCAAGTTCTTTTTCTTAAGGAGTCAGCCATTGTGGCAAGTAGTTACACAATCATGTTGAGAAAATACATTACAAGTTCAAACTCTCTAACTTATCTGGGCTTTGCTATAGCCTAGTAAAATGTTTATTCAATCTCTTAGCTCAACCCCTATTTTATCTCCCTAAGTCAGGGGTTCTTAACCTTTTTTGCTCCATGGACCCTTTTGCCAGTCAGGGGAAAACCACAGACCCCTTTCTAAGTCCACACTATACTGTGTATTATTTAATAAATATATCATACCCGCACCCACATGTCCCCACAAGAATAATGTTTTTTTTTTTTTGAGTTTTCAATTCAAGCTCATGGACTCCCTGAAATCTTTCCATGGACCCCTGGTTAAGAACCCCTGCCTTAAGTTCTCAAAATCCCTATGCCTATCTCACTTTCAGCAGATGAACTCAATTCCTATTTTATTGAGAAACTTGTCAATATTTCCCTCCTCTCAGCTTCTAAATTGTTCTATCTCTTTCCTTCCTCGCTTCTTATGTTCCTGTTAGAGAGGAAGAAAGATTCTTCCATTTTAAAGTTGACCTCTTTACCTGTGCTTTTAATCTGTTCCCATAGAGCCTCTTCTAGGAAGTTGTTTATCAATTATTCTCTACTGATTTCCCATCTTCCAACAGTCTATTCTTAGTGATGACTTCCACTCAGCAAAATAACACATTTGAGCCACCTTTACTGTAGGAACAAAGCAGAACAGAATCCTCTAAAGCTTAACTGTTCTATACCTTAAGTTATTGGTCTCATCTATCTTTGCCTTCCTGACAATTTCTTGAAAGAGTGGTTTATTCTTACTGTTTCTTCTTAATATAAGTCCTGTGGATAGTATGCCACAAATCCTAGGTTGGATATTTAGTTTATATTGTACTTCAGCCACTTGTATAATGAGACTCTGGGTCTGTTTTTCAGAAATCTCACATCTGTGGCTACGTAAAACAAGATTTTCTTTCAGGGCACACATGGAAAATTTTACATGTGGAGTTCTAAAGTTGCAAATTTGAAGGCTTCAGCTCATTCCTTTCTTTTATAACTATATCCAGTGTATGTAGGAACAACTGGCCAACATCATTATACCATTTATTCCACAAAACTCTGTTAAGTTATCAAAAAACATTCTCACTCAGAGCCTTGCTGCTTATAAGTATGGAAGTAGTTGTATCCAGTGGTGTTACTTTGTGTATCTCTATTGCCAACTCATGGCATGGACTATTAATGGCATCTTGATTATTGGAAATAGAGTCATTAATGCCTTTGAGTCTAGTCAGAGTAGAGTACCAATTGCAAAAACTCCAGGACCAAGTCAAAAATCCCATTTTTAAGATTCTGTTTCTCAAGAACCACTCCTGGTACCAAGCTGTATTAGTCAGGGTTCTTTAGGGAAACAGAACTGACAGGAGATATCTGTAAATATTATGAGATTTTATAAAAATGTCTTGGGGAGTGGATGTAGCTCAAGTGGTTGAGTGCCTGGGTTCAATCTCCAGTACCTCCTAAAAAAAAATTGTCTTATGTGACTATGGGAATGCACAAGTACAAATTCCTTAGGGAAGGCTGTAAGCTGGAAACTCCAATGAAAGTTTTTAATGAATTCTCCAGGAGATGCTGGCTGGCTGATGTAGAGATAGGAATTCTCTCTTCCAACTGCTGAAATCATCATTTATCCTTTTAATGCCTTCAATTGATTGGATGAGACATCTCTCATTGCTGAAGGCAATTTCCTCAGTTGATTGCAGTTGTAATAAGCCATAGATACAATCAAGTTACTAATGATTTAAGTCCATGAAATGTCTTCACAGTACCAATTAGGCCAGTGTATCCTTGACCAAACAACCAGGCACCATTACCTATCCAAGGAAACACATGAGCCTAATCATCACAAACTATTATGCCATCATTAAAATGATGTTTATGAAGATTTACCACCAACCTGAAAAAAAAATAATATGAAAATATATAGCCTGTTTATTTCATATCACTTTAGAATAATTCAGTATCATCTCAAATAGCAGTGTGTTGTTTAATGTTTTAACAAACAGTTTTCAGAGGGAAAAACCCTGACTTGAGGAGTTTGCCAGTTTCCATGGAGTAAATACTCCCACCGTGGCTGTAACATGAAGCTATAAGATGAAGTTACTGAAAGCAGAATTGGGAAGAGAGATATATAACTGGCTCTGTGAGCTGGTAAGACCTGACTCCAGCACACACTGACAACCATTTTTAAATTATTAGAAAGAAGGCTTGAATGAAATACTCTGTACTGTCAACACAGAAAATAACAAATCCTTTACAACTTTTTTTAAAATTTTCAGATGCATCCAGTTCTATAGGCAAAGAGAGAATTGTGGTTGCTAACATTAGTTACTTATTTTGAAGTGTTGTTCATAACCATCACACAGTCTCAGTTTGGGTTTCAGAGACCCAGACTGTGGATTTAATCACAGAGGGAGAGTAGATATTATTAACAAAGGTATGTAGTTGAGT